>JBCAUG010026087.1:0-10474 GCA_038406175.1 Haplosyllis leylae
CCCCCCCCCTCCCCCCCCCCCCCCCCCCCCCCCAAAACCAGACTTAGTATGCCCCGGAAAAGGGAGTGTCTGAAAACGTTTCAACCCGTTGCATTGATTAAATATTTTGTTGAATTTTTTTTGGAACTGAAGGAATTTGACGATGATAACAATATTTTCTCTCCTGTATTTATCAATTCTTCATTATTGTCGATCGCATTTGCAGTGTTGTGTCGGATATTATCATAAAGCATCACAGACTAATAGTTCGAATCGAATCGATGCTATGGTCACTCATTCCGAACCGAACTCTATTTATCGTAGAATCGGGTTTGCTTTCGCCATTTTTGCCAACCGTAACTAAGTTATGTTTTAATGTGACATGCTGGCTTATTGGTCGATGTCTGATTGTTTCTTTATGAATTTAATTTGTTTTGGTCGAGACTAAGTAATATTCAATATTTAGAGTAAACACCTTCATTGTTTTTGAATGAATTCAAGACAGAATGACAAAGAAAATTTGCAAATTTTAGAGTCTACATTGTAGTTCAGTCTGCATACAACAGCCTGCATACAACAGTCTTGAAATGTAGAGTCTAGGCTCACACTGCAATGTGATTATGGTAGTTGAGAGAGAAAAACTTAGTTAAACTGGAACTGAATTCGTCAAAGAAGCTAGATCTAGAATTTTTAGAATGGAGATGGACTGTGACAATCTGCCAGGACCAGATTTTGACGCAACCTTGATCAAAGAGGAACCTGGTATGCTTTATTTCAGAAGTTCTTTTAAAACAGCTACACAATCAGACGGATTGGTCATACAAAGTAAAGATAATTTCATTTTCAGAGAGTGATGGCGACCATCAATGTGAGAGACCTTCTGAAACTGCAACAATTACTGGAATATATATGAATCAGTCTTCTGGGATTTCTCCATTGATCAACAAGTTTGTGCGCAAAACGGAAATGAAATGTAGTAAATTAGGAGGTCCTGATGAGTCAGAAGTGAAAAATGAGCCGGGGTTGAGTGAATTTAATGAAAATTCCTCTGATGAAGCATCTGCAAATAGTAATGTTGATGACTTAGGTTATTTACCTGCGGAAGAAATGGTGTTCTTGAAGCGAAAGCCGAATAGTAAAAAGAAAAAGGTATGTTCGAATAGTGTTTTCATGTCTGTTTTGGTGATTTGTCATTTTTAAAATACAGTGACTTCCTCACTGTGTCTTAGCTCATCGTCAAACTGTTTAAATCTGGCGATTATTTAGACATAAATGTATTTCTGTATTGTGTTTATTACAGAGAAAGCAATCACTGCCCAAAAGACATAAAAATAAATTGAATTCATTGAAAAAAGAACTTTATACCAAGCAAGTGCCTCGTGAATCATGTGATGCCAAAGACGAAAGTAACTCAAACTTCCAAAACGACAATAGTGCTGACTTCGAGCAAAATGAAAGTTTTAATCAGGACACCCAAGACAGCACACAAAGCGGGATTGAAAATTGTGGAGAAACGAAGTTAAGATTGAAGGAAAAAAGACAGAAAAGAAGTCGAAAGAAAAAGGAACTTGATGACGAAGAAGTGAAGAGAAAACGTTACAAACAAGAGCGAAGACTTGAATGTGATTACTGTCCTGAGGTACGGTTCTATTCGTATGCATCTTTGAATCTTAGGGCCCATTTGCACCAAGCGTTAGCGTCAATGCAGGGTCAACGCGCTGCAATGACGTTTGTGACATAGCTCTCATTGAAATCAATAGAAACAGATAGAGTCACTCAAGAATGGGGTTGCAACCCATTTTGGAGCAACTCCATTGATTTCAATGAGAGTTGTGTTGCAAGAGTCATCACAGCGTTGAAGGCCCGTTTACATCCGTCGTTGACTCTGCATTAACGCTGACGCTTGGTGTAAATGGGCCCTAAAGGATCTGTTCACAGTGAGGAATAGTGAGAGCAAAACTTTTCTTTGATATCAGCCGCCAGTCAGTGTAAAAAGTTATATTGGATTTCCAAAGAACCCTAATGCAAAGGAGTTTAGTGTAAGTGAACCTTAATCCAGGATTCCAAACAATTGGTGTTTAATGTATTGTTCACAAAGAAACATTGTAGACTATCAATGAATCTTTTTCAACAAAGTTATAGTTGCCTTACATTCCTGTGAACCTTTCATCTCACAAGACAGCCTTCCATTAACATTATGAGGCAATACCGACCACCTTACCATGCTAGACCAGACCTAGCCGGGAGGAGGGGGTAGGGGCACCTGGTCAGGGACCCCCCCTCCCATACCAGACCTAGCTGGGGGAGGGTCACCTAGTCACGATACCCCCTCCCCTCTACCCACCCCAGCTAGGTCAGGCAAGACCATAACTGGATGTGCCCCCCCCCCCTCCCCGGCAGCACCACGACAGGACAATGCTTCCCCAGACAGAACCTTGACAGGATATACCCCACCCCAGGCAGGACCAGGACAGGATGTACCCTCCACCCCCCGCCCCCCTCGTGGATAAGCGTACAGACACCTATGAAAGCATTACCTTCACTCGTACTACGCACATGGTCGGTAATAACACGGCAGTAACTATTCGCTTTTTTCTTTCAGTTGTGTGCTTCACAAGAAGAAAGGGATCAACATATTTGGGAGTTGCATCCCGGGTATGCTAGACAGTTTATCTGTGTTCCGTGTAACAAGGACTTTGGAGGAAGGCGACAGTTAAAAACACACAAAAACACACATCATAAGCAATCGGAATATTCATGTCCTGAGTGCAATTCTGTAAGATAGTACTCTGTGTACTTTTCTTTTTAAGTGCAGTAAGTCCTTGTAAGAGTAACAATGTTTTGGTAGCTCATGTGAAGAGATAACCACCCTAAAGAATGGAGCTTTTAATGGACAATATTGTGACATGTCGCGATAACATTTGCCCTTAAAAGAGATAGTGAAAGAGTTCCACTGTACAACTACTCGGTGCAGTGCTCGTACATATTTAGCACTATCCTAATTTCTTAACAGGTACTCTTTCACGCATTCACAGGCAAGGTTGTTCCACAAAGTCTCATTGCGTGAAATTGCCATTAATTTTTTTTCAAGCAGATACATTACATGTTGAAAATGGTGGCATTAGTTAGCAATATAGAAAAGTCACATTTCTGGAATAACTCTATTTAGTGACTTTATTAGAAACATTATATTTATCTTTGAAGAAATTCGTAAATAAATTGAGCTTCAAGAGGCACATGTTGACTCACACAAACAACCCTTTGTACGTGTGTAGTTATTGTGGAAAATCGAACTTTATTGCTAGAGCTGACATGGAGAGGCATATACGAAGCATACATACCAGTACGTATTTAACTCACATGACTTTTTCATTGATTAATTGGTTTTGACTAAACAATGTACGTAACTGCGCGCCTTTAGACGTATGCAATTTATTAATACCAGTCATATCATTACGTTTGGTGAGACGTCTGTTGCTCTAAACTGGTCCCGCATTATATGAGCGCAGTGTACAGCGGAAAGTCCCCATTTAAAAAAAACAACGCAGATATTTGTATATTTTACATTTAAACCTAAAATTTCAGAAGAGAAACCCTACATATGTAAATATGAAGGCTGTGATAAAAGGTTTCCAAGCTCAGGCTGTCGATCCAAGCATTATGTTACACATACAGGTAGAACTGAGTTCAGGTCATTTTCGATGTATCTTTTTGGGATATTTTTGATTTACATGTCATAAGTTTTAGTGTAATAATTACTGTGATAAATAATGTTACGGACACCTATGTCACATAATATAAAAGTTTGACCGACAAATGTAACGAGTGTTCACCCCGTAAGGTAAGAATGGTTTAAATTCACAATCAAAAAGAACATCCAGGAGTAACAAGGTAGCACAGATTAATCTTGTTTCTACCTCCGTTTTAGGGATAAGAAAACACGAATGTGAATATTGCGGAATCAAGATGCAGAGAACTTCTGACCTTAGACAGCACATAAGAAAACATACGGGTCTGTATTCATGTGGAAACACATTCAGAAAATACCAAGTACCGGAGCTTACGATTTAATTTCATTTTCAATTTGTGTTTGGTAATCATTACACAGGGTTACCACATCACCTGGAAAACCTGGAAAAATGAAAGTACACCTGGAAAATCATGGAATTTTGCAAAAAATAATAAAATCCTGGAAAAAATACATGAAACCTGGAAAAATATTTTATTGAAGATAAAAAGTGGTTAGCAACTGTGATTATATTAATTTGATTTTGTTAATTCTCCAGTATTACTTGTATGAAAGACAGTATGGCAGTGGTATCCAGATTGCATATGCATATGTCAGTGTTAGTATTATTCATATGAAAAGGTGTTTCCTGTCAAGTATCTCAATTTACAAGTTATTAGTTGACACTTTATCCCTCATGTGCCTGCCATATTGTGTAAGGCTAGGTTTGAGGAATCTTCACCGAGTAAGAGACACAGACCAAGGGCAGGGCCATGACAACACCTGATGTCTGAAGCAAGCCCAACCCGATGTACAAGGTGAATGTTCCTATTCTAAGACAACCAAAAAACCGGAAAAAAATTGCCTTTTCAGACACTGGAGAGAGCCAGAAAGGCTCCCCAGTGGCCTTTGTTTTCATTGCTAAGGGCCCTTGATGACGGGCTTGTTGAGCAGACAAAGACTGCTTGAGAGGGCTGGGTGAGCCACGGACACAGCTGAATGGCTCACGGAGAGCCACAAAGGCCTCACCCAGCCCATCATCAAGGCCCCTGACAACGAGCATCATGGCCATTGTGTAAACAAGCTCCTCACTCTGATCTCTGAAAAGGCAATTTTCAAGGAAACTAAGCATCAGATCTGTATGATATTTGGCAAAAGAATTACATACATTATTGTCTTCTTTTTGGCCAAATATAAGGCAGATCTGACACATGGTTTCATAGGAAATTCCCTTTTAGACACCAAAGCGAGTAGCTCCTCTCCCCGGTCTTTGTTGACTCAGACAAGGTGCTTCGAAAAATCTTGGTCTGGGAAGACACAACACGGCTTGGCACGTTAGAATTTATTTTTGGGTACTGCAGGAATGGTACATTTATATTTAGATGAAGCTTTATGTAAATATTTTTCCAAAAGTAATTGGAGGCCAAATAATATTAGAAATATACCTGGAATTTTCTTGAGAAAACCTGGAAAAATCATGGAAATATCATGGAATTTTGTCAGTCCGGAAATGTGGGAACCCTGTTATTACATTCTTGGATCTATTCATCTTCCGATAAAGCTAGGACAGGGTTGTCCAGGAATAGTCAGTGAAAAACAAACGATAAGCATAAAGAACTTGCAAATGAAAATTAGTTGTAATTCTTAATTTTGCTTGAAGTCCCATTGGAGACGTTTATCGTATTACATTGCATAATCTTAATTTTAGGTGAAAAACCTTTCCAGTGCACGATATGTGGTATGGCATTCACGAGGTCTTACAGACTTAAGGTATGTATATATTTAAGAACTCATTGTGTGTTTGTTTTTTGTCGACAAATGTGAAACACGGTGAAATATCACATAAAGGGGACGACAATGTCTATTGGTGGGAATTTGAATTTTTATGTTTCCA
Organism: Haplosyllis leylae; assembly: GCA_038406175.1. NCBI lineage: Eukaryota > Metazoa > Annelida > Polychaeta > Phyllodocida > Syllidae > Haplosyllis > Haplosyllis leylae. Next base: position 5,601 of record JBCAUG010026087.1, read on the forward strand.
GATGCACAGACTGGTTATTCACCAAGTCAATGAACTTGGAGAGAAGGTGAGATTTTTCAATGCAACTTCGATTATAAGATGCTGATAAATTGCAAGTGTCCTATTTGTAACTCAGTACTTACTAACTTGAACAACCTTGATTGTCGATAGGTGGAAAGAAAGAAACCAACAAGTGAGGAAAGACCGCATCAGTGTGAAACCTGTGGAAAAAGATTCTGTGATAAGGTTAGTATATTTGACACACGTACACACCGTAGTACAATGATTTAGTTGAGTTTCATGCCATAAATGTGATATTCCTATTTCAGACAAACTTGCAGAGGCACTATGCAACTCATACAAATGACAGAGCCTTCGTCTGCGAAACTTGTGGAGCGGTAAGAGTGCTCACAACAGTTAAGAGCTTTAAAGCAGGAAAGCAAATAGAGGAGATATTTGTTCTGTTACTGACTTTTCTCTACTGTTGTAGGCTTTCAACTTCGAAAGCAACCTTCAGCGTCACGTTCAAACAGTACATCTTGGAAAGTTTACCTACAACTGTCCCACTTGCAATATGGGCTGTAGGGACAAGGATGATTATGAAAGGCACATGGCTAAGCATACAGGTTGTTAACCACGAAATATGTTGCACCCTTCAAATGTGCAGACTAGAGTTTATGTATTTTTAATAATTCAGTTACTGAGAAGATTACTGAGTTTCCCTTTGTGCATCATTTCATAGGTCTGCGGAAACATTCCTGCCCAACTTGCAATAAGTCATTCTACACGAAGGATGCTTTGACAGGACATGTAAGAACTGTTCATCAAGCCATTCGGAGCACGTGTTCTGTATGTGGGTCAACCTTCAAAGAAATTAGGTCGCATCAAAATCACATGTTAAAGGTATTAATGGATGTTATATCAGTTTAAGACATTGAATAGCATTCTAAAACAAGATACTTATTAGCTAGCGTGTTCAAAATGTGAAAAAGGATACCCATGGAAATTAAAAATTCGGTCATGCTGACTGCACCATAACAAGACTACAATATACATAATCAGATGGATCATGTTTGTTCGTTTAATGTGGTAAGGTGCATCAGCGTAGAATTTGCAAATTAAATGTGAGACAATTACTCAAAATTAATTAACTTATCAGTTCCTCTTGATTGTATTTTAGGTGCATAAAATGCCATTGGAACACATAACTAATGAAATCGAAGAGGCAAAGAGGTTCAAACGGATGCAAGCGGAAATGCAAGAGGTAAGGCTGTGGCCAAAATTTGTAATGGAAATTATTTAGTGGTAGTGTTGGCATAATCTCCCACTTGAAAGAGTTTTTGCCAAGAATAGGTTTGATCGCATTAGATTCAATTAATGTTGAAGGGAATGGAATGTTAGTGGGAAACAAAATTGAGGATGTAAAGCCAGTTTCATTATTCAGGTACAAAAGAATAGTGAAAAAAAATTAACTTTTTTCCAAAAGATTTTTTCAGAATTCTCATTGAAGCAAATTTTGTCACACAATTCTTCGTTATTTCAGAAACCAGTACTTGAAGTTGACGATGAAAGACATTCGCGACAAATTTACTACAATTGTGATATATGTAAAAGAGACCTTTTATCCATAAAATCTTTGCCAAAACATTATATGAAAGTACACAAGCTACATTTGGAAGAAGCAGAAGCTAGAGCGCGGAATGAAGAAAGGAGAAAATGGGACACTGTCCAGCAACAGGTGAATATTTTAGGATGCATATATATATATATATTTACCTTGATTTTATCTTTTCCCACCATTTGAACGTAGGCATTCTGATTGGTACTCCTTACAAATAAATATTTGTAGACTGCGGAACAGACCCAAGACACAGAAATACAACAAAACGGTCAAATATTACCAATTGTCGTCAGACCAGACGGTGCTGGTCTCAATGCAGAAGAAGCAGCAGTTACATCGACAATGATTCCAGCCTTATTTCCTGGTCCAGACGTGCCTGCATCGGCGTTTGCTCAAGCATATCTCATAAGTTATCGTAATCAGTTTAGCGTATAACTTACTTTAGGTGCCTTGCAAAGAGATTTATTGAGTTTAATGCGCGTGTTATCTGAAAACGTTTGAGCATGGGTCTTCATTACCATCCATACTGAGGCATAAGCAACCAAAGAATCCCAAGTGATCCATGTATATTTAAAATTTGTGTCTTTTGTGATATTTTGTTGAACTTGATTGTGGTCGTTCCTGTCGGAGCGTGTGATCTTCTTACCGGCAAAACATGCATAGTAATGAGCCACAGTTATATAAGGCCATAAGCCAACATCAGTCGTCACTCTTGGCTAGACATGCACGCCACAACCATGGCCTGTATTTTGTGATTCAGTGTTAATAAAGAAGGCTATTTGCCTCATAGTAAATGGTACCACTGTCTTATCCCACTGCTGCCACCATGACACACAATGATGAGACATATTCGTACCATGGCGTGCATGTCTAGCTAAGAGTGAGGTTTTACAGTGGCTTATGGCCTTTAACTGTGGCTCATTAATATGTGTGGTCGGTGTCACACGCTCCGATAGCGAGCCTTACACTTTGAGAATTCATATTACTGTAACTTTAAACAGTGACGTATCTTGAAACCAGTGTGAGGTGATGATATCTCACATACCAATATGTAAATGGTGTCTGTACTATTTTCGGACAATATCGGAATATTACTGATTAATTTCGGAACTTATCGGTTGTTGACTACTAATTTTTGAATGTAGTTTTCAGTCAATGGAAGAATTATTTACCGACCACGTACCCGGTAGGAGGGAATGTAATGTTTTCAGACCTGTCTTTCCTGCTCACATTGGGAGGGGCTATGTCCTGTCCTGGTCCTGGCAGGTGTTGGGGGGGGGGGAGGGTACATCTGACCTTTGTCCTGCCCAGGGCAGGGTACATCCTGTCTTGGTCTGGGGGGGGGGCGGTGGTACCCTGACCAGGTGACTCCCGCTAGCCCCCTTCCGGCTAGGTCTGGCCTCACATGGTAAGGATCTGAGGCCGTGGTCGGTATTGTCTCGTAATGTTAATGGGAAACTTTTGTTTAATATCTGTTTGCGATATGCGCATAGTGTTGGTCGAATCATGTAAATGATGTGATTACCGAAACATTCTGTTGCTGCTAGTTTTCGAATCCAAATCAACTGTCGGGAGAATAATGATTCAGTACATCTGTACTTCCTTAACACTGAATACAATGAACCAAAGATTTGCCTGGTCAATTCACCTGATTTATCTTATTAGACTAATTTTGTGCATCAGAATTAACTGTGTTGCACAAAAAATGTATGCAAATTAACTTTGTGCTGCACAAAAATAATGCAAATAAGCAAAACATGTTTTGCTTCTGATAAGCAAACAAAACCTTTTAGGAAGTGAACAAACACTGCTATGTGTTGGGTACAAGTCAATAAACCGGGTAAGGAATATTTAAGAGTTCTGTTACGTAGGCCGGGGAACGTTAGCAGGAGGAACACATTCCATTTGACGGTTCCATCGTTTTCGTTACCGTTTTTAGTTACAGAGGCAGGGGGTCCTTGTTCCCCCCCCCCCCCAAGATGGGCGCAGCATTCTGTTCTGCAAGCAAAGCGGAGACGCAACGTAATTTAAAGGATAGGATATTTTAACAAAATTAGTAATTGGTTAAGGGTTAATTCAAACCTGTCCGACATTGAGACCGAGATAGACACAAGGATTGCGATGTATCGGTCGGTGTAAATAGGCCATAACATACATTACAATTGGTCAAATCATGTTTTAAACCTAGTCAACAATAGAAGTTTTTTTTAATGTTTTTGCCAATTTTTGTAATTCGTTACACATCTTCTCATCTGGTCTTATTGCGAATACCATTTTTGAAAGCTGAATTTCTATTTTAGATTGTAAAGTTCGAACACTGGTTAGGTTAAGGGTACATTGATATTTTTTGGTGTCTATAGTATGTCTACAATCTGATTTTTTTCGACCACCATATTTCGTTATATTTTTGCATTCCAGCATATTGTTAGCTCTACTTTGATAAATTTAACACTTGACAGTGTCCGTGGGTGGTACGAAATTCGGGTGTTCAATATTTGTTTGTTTAATGGATGTTTTACAGTTAATTATTTCTTGATTGTTAGTTGTGAATTGTTAAAACCTGTCTATTTGTTAAAATGTTTCGCTGAATACTTATTATGATTTATTTACATAATTAATTGCAATTTGTTTTTATAATATTATTGATGAAGTGTGTCGCCCACTGCCCACACATTTTCTAAAGGTAACGATTTAATTTCCGCAAAATGTTTTCCATGACCTTACAGCGATATTTTCGATCACATACTATTTATGGTCCCCGCTAGCTGGTGTATCAGCTAAGGGGACCATAGTACTATCGAAGTGAGTTGGTCTATATAATGTAAATCCATCATGGCAGCCAAAAGTTGCGTCAACAACCCCCCCCCCCTCACCAGACGTAGGGAATTTGGTTTTTAGTCAGATTTGGACACAACACCAAAAATTGGACCCCTCCCCCGGGCCATAGGATGTAGTAATATGCTGGGACCATCTTGAGCCCTAGTCCCGAGTTGATTAGTTATAAAATTGACGTTGAGGTCTGCATCTGAAAATTTTAGTCAGTGTTTTCATAATTGTTGCTCGAAATTATCCCGGAAAATGTCACAGAAAATTGTTTCAACCTTTGACAAGTGATAATCAAGTTAGTATGGAATGACTTAACACAAACACAGAAATTGTATTGTTATTTCTGACAAAAATGGTGATTTTTCAGTAGCGGATCCGGGGGGGGGGCATTAGGACCATGCCCCCCCCCCGTCCCAGATAAGGACTATCTCTTATGCACCTCTTAGCT
>JBCAUG010026098.1:0-10474 GCA_038406175.1 Haplosyllis leylae
TTAAGGGGAAAAGATAGAAGGGGAGATGGTGGTCAGATGTTGAGGGCTCAAGTGTTAAGGAGAGTGGGGAACTGATATGACCCTCACCCCTTAAGGCTCAACAGTGAGGTAGGTTTGTAACGTTAAAAATGGACCGGTGTCAGGACACCGGACAAATATACACACAAACACACAGAACCCAACCTTATAACTTTAGTCTTTTATCGTCAAGCTATTGCGGTGGATAATATTTAAAAACTGACGTTATTGTTTTTCCGCTTTATATCCTTTGAACATGTCTGCTGAGCAAAACGTACCGTTAAGATATTCACAAATGTAAGGTTTCTGATTGGTACAATAAGAATCCGCCCAAAGCCAAGCATCGTTCACGTAACCACAGAGAGAATTACCGCCGTCCGGATTACCTTAATAAATCACTTCATTAGTAAAATTACTGGAAAACATTTCAGCTGTATTTTTACACAAGCTTATTCATCTTTTACTATGAAATATTTTTTTTTAATTCACAAAGGAATTCCCATTGAAGAAACACTTGCTGATGACGAAAGGGTACCATAGTTATTTCTCTAGTGCTCACCAGCTGGAAACAATGCAATACGATATTTTCAGTACATTAGGTGTTTGACATTAAACTTGTTTTTGAATCAGTTTTGATGCAGCTCTAACCTGGTTTCCAGTTATCAAATTTGTCTGCTTTCAGAGCTTCTCCGTTGAACCACAGGTAGGTATCGCTATCAGGTAAACGGTGAAAACCGACCCAAACATCGTCATGATTACTTCAATAAAGACAGAACTAAAGCATCTTTGCACATTTAAAGTATTTTAAGACAAAATACAATCGTCAAAATCTGTTTTTTAATTAATATACTTTGCCTTAAGATGATTTGAAACAGTTAAAGAACTTTGTACTATCTCATGTGTCACATGTTTCTAACTTAAAACCTTTGTACATCATTCTTTAACTAATACCACATGCAGTCGTGCATTTCCTATGTTGGAGTTGTCCCTAAATTTGACGTAAGGAATGCGAGAGGCGAAACCGAATAGTTCGAAATTTTTTGTTCAAATTTCAGTAAAGGACTCATTTAATCGACAATGCTACTTACTGAATTTTTCGCCTACTTTTATCATGTAAACATGCACCACATAATAAGCACCATAAACTAAAAGAATTTATTTACATCTGAGATGCAGCATCCATGATTTTTTCCACGTGATCCAGCACTGCCAGTCTCTTTCCTTCAGCTTCACACCTGGATTTTGCGTCTTCCCACAAAACAGAATCATCTGACATCGTGAATGTCCACTCCCCGTACCACGGTATACCTTTTGTCGCTACAAAATATAACCCCGACAGATTATGTGCCCCCCCCCCCCACAACCCAGCTCGAAACTGCAAAAAAAGCGACTGCTACCGAAAATGGTTTTTGTTCTCATGTTCGGGTATTTTGTACATCTCTCACGATCATCTGATGAAAAGTGTGATATTTTTTTGTCAAGGGCATTTGTGTGACGTACGTACCGATGGCCTCACATATAAACGCTCGGTCCTTATCACATTTACGGTCCTTCCAACGCCACGTGTCCAACGCACAGCCGCAATCCTCTGTTTCGTGATCAGGGTCGCCTGTATTATTAAAAATTCGCTAGCTTGCCAACTAGATCCATTGTCTGACGGGTGTATTTGTCGAGAATTCAAGTTATTTTTTCTTGCGGAGTTCATTTGAGTTTCCCCTAAATAAATGTTTCAGAATTCATTGAATTTAATGAACTGTGACAAAGTTCCAAAGTTGTATGACCACCTGGGATACCTCATGTCTAGTATTAGTTATATTCTCAGATGAAGTAGCAAAAATAAAATGTCTATTACTACCTCTGGATAGCTATCTAATCAGTGTGGTGAGTGGTGTTCAATACCTACCGGTGGCCCAATTTGTGTATCCTGTGGATACCATTTGACCATCGATCCAAAGAAAATTGTCACTGTCGTTTTTATCATGGAAACCAACCCAGAGACAAAGGTCCTCAAACTCTCTAAATAAGATTCAGTATAAATTTTACGCAATATACCATAAATTACTCTTCTGACAGTTCTGGTTCAGATGATTCGGGTGGGACATGTATGTATATTGTCGTTATATTTAACATGTAGCACATCTGGTTGCGAAATGATGTTGAGTAATCTTAAAATTAATTAAAGGTTAACACTGTCGGATGGGAAAAATACTTACATCTCGTAAGATAGTTGTTTTGCTTTCACTTGAGAATCTATGACCACGAGCGTTTTACCGATCATATTGCATGTTTCATTTGCTGTGAACCAGTCTACGTACTTGTAGTACAGAGTGTACTGTGTCCGGGTATTTGTGATTGAGGTATCTGAATAAGAATGTTCGACTGAAGTTTATTAGTAATTATGAAGATCCGACCTGCGTTGGTAATGTTCTATCTGACTTAGGGATGCCTGTGATATTTACACATTTCCAAGTCGGCTCATTTCGTGATACACTTCCTGTTGAAAAATCTGAATATCAGATCCATCCTCAGGTCAGTGGTCAGTGTTGTGGGTTCAATTCCCACTGGAGGCAACTTATTTTGTGCTGAACATTTTCAAACCCCTTCGATGTAAATTCAGGCGTAAAACGTAAATTTGATTTTATCGTGAAAAAGCCGAATGTATTTTTTGATCTCCTCAAAATCATACGGATTTTCTGAACTTTACTCAGGGTGAGATTGACCTCTAGTAAGTAGTGATGCTATTTCATGAAGAGAGAATTAATATTAAATATGAATAATTTGATTACTAATTAAGCTGAAACAAAATATTATTTCAAAATTGAACTCTCCTTGCATTTCTCAAATTGACTGCCATTCGTACCATTCAGTTCACAGATGTACGGCTTTTCGTCGTCGTCGTCATCGCATTCTGCATCGTGCCATTCCCAGTCGTCGGTTACAAACCCGCAATCATCACCACCGGAATCAAGAGCTAAGAATGATGACAGTCATTTAGTAACAGAAAAAAGAGAATTACTAAGTAAAATTGCAAAAGAACACGTTTCTGAATTTTCAAAGAGAAAGCAGCATCAAAACAGTAGACCGTTCTTTTATTGCCGCATTTCTGCTTCCAGACAGGTTTCGATATGGGCTTTATAATTTTCTCTTGCTTTTAATTTGTACCTGGAGAAGCCCAGTTTGTGTAGTTGCTACTACCAACAATTTCTCCAGTAATCTACCTGTAATTATTTCCTTCCTTCCTCAAACCAATCCAGAGTGACATCCCAGAAATATCTCTACAAAGGGAAAAAACTTTCAAACGACCTTCGCAAAAATGAAAACCAATTTAGAAAGAAGCTAACAATTTTTCTTTTCCGTTTCCCTCAAGATTCTTAATTTTAGAACGTATAATAAATTTCAACTGCTTCCCTAGCTGGACATATTTTTAACTGTACAAATAGAATCTTTAGAGTATTTGACCATCATGGAATATTCTTTGTTCTTTTCACCTTCCCATTGGATGGGAAAGGGCACAAAGTCTCCATTCTTTAAGCTACCATAATATTGGACCATAAAAGTTAACAAAGTCACCCCGAGTAAAGTGCAGAAATTTGATAATGAGGACCTCAGAAAATACGTTCAGCCTTTTACAATGGTTATCTGTGAGAAAACAGTTTTGAGGCATAAAAAATAAAGAGGACATTTGTCTCAGTTGTAGAAATAGACTTCATAATGGATAGATCTGACCTATGTTTATTTTTTTAAAATTATATCTGGGGATGCGTGTGATATGTACAGATTTCCCAACAGGAAGTGAACAATGACCAATGTTTTTTGTTTTACCATTTTTGATTTTTGCTTTACTTCCTGTTGGGAAACCCGTGAATATCTGAGACATGCCCAAAACTAAAATGTAGATTGGATCTAAGTATATTTCTGCAGCATCATTTTGTGGACAAATATCCTCAATTTTGCACCATCGGTTATTTCTGTAAAATTTAACAGACAATAGTTTCTCTTTGTGTTGGTTGTCACAATAGGTGATTCGGAACTAGTGCAGTGCCACAGTTTATAGACGAGTCACCAGAGTTTTTGGGAAATGCAATGGTAATATTGACATTGATGGCAAAGGATAATGAAAAACAAAATTCAGTGAATAAAAGTACTTCCAGTAAGGAGAGAACTGGGGACCTCTGGGGCTCAAGTCTGATGCCCTTATTTATGAGCTAACATGGCAAGTGCAAGCTGAGAGATATTTAACTTTCCTTGTTACACTTAGAAAAGAATATGGTATGACATCTTAAAAGTCTCAGTCCTACATGCAATACCATGCTAACTTGGTAGTATTCAATGAAAACGGAAGATAACATGAACTACCACCATCAGTCATTATTTCAGAATGCACATCAAACATTTTAATATTGATTCTTGTTGAAGATCAAAGAGAGAAGCAAGATGCTGTGGATATTATTAGTCAGTTTGCCTTTTCCCTAAATAATTTGTTACCGATTTCAACGAATTGAATAAAACATGACAAAATCCAAAACTAGTATCTTCATTAGGGAGCATATCTCGCAATAGATACATTCCCAAAAAAAATTAAAAGTACATCTTCTCTAGTAGTTATCTTTTGAGCCACACTGACTTGATACCTAACCGGACAAACAAAAATTTTATTTTTACTGTTGGAATATATCTACCTCTGGATTTTGAGCAATATTAATAATCATCCCACTTTTGTTACAATTCTTTGAATTCAGTGAATTTAACGAAATCATTTGAATATTTCTGAAGTTGTGTGTCTGATTAGTTCTAAAAAGATTTTAGGGTTTTATTACATTTTGTTCTGGACGCTCAGTAGTTTTGCCTCAGTGTCGATAACGATAAGTCGCCAGCCAATAGCCTCACAGTTATAACGTGCCTCATACCACATCTTGGTCGAGGTGAATATTCGAGGGATCCATTCCGCAAATTCATCTAAAATTAGTTAAAAAAAGGGTGAATTTACATTTTATTATTTCTCAAAGTGGTATCTATTTCGGTCAGTCCGCCTCAAAAGAAACATTATGTATTTCTTGCCTGCAGAATATCAGCGGCCTGGGTCACAGTTCAGTGTAAATTTAATATTCAGTGGAATATTTCTGTATATGACACTAGTTTTTAAGTACTAGGATAAACTTTTCACAGTACTTACCACTTTTAAGTGAGATTAATAGATTAAAAACATAAATGATCCTTAGAATATTCATTTTCATAAAACAACTATTGTCTCTATTTGTCAATCACACAGTTATGCTCTGTGCGAAGCTGAACGTTTGTTCTGTTCACAGATAGCTATCCCGGTATTGAACGAGATCTCATAGGGTGGACTTGTAACGTATTACTTCCGACAGCTCTGATTTTTTGGAAACTATTATCTGGGGAGGAGGGGGCATTTCTAAGTGTGTAGCGAATTTTTTTAAACATGTCCATGGAGGTCAACTTGGAACTTAAAGAATATGATTGTTGTCTAGTGGGAAAATTGAGTAAGATAAAAATCTGTTACAATATACTGTGAAGTATGGACATATGGAAGGATATACAGTAGGAGATAGGTATTAATCGGAATTAGGCTCTCAGAAGTGAAACTTTACAAGTCCACCCCATGAGATCTCATTCAATACCGCGAACCAGTGTTCTGTCCCGTTGCAGCGCTTTTCATTAAATCCGCAAGGTGTAAAACAAGAGATTCAACTCAATCGGAATTTCGACATATCTTAATTCTACAGAAATATCCAAAAATAAATTATTTTTACTGAATGGGAAAATAAAATAAAGCAAAGTTTTCACTTTGTTACTTTTGGTCCTTTCTATCAATGGATTGACGTTTTGAATTTGATTGGTAACCGTAATGTACCGTTAATGTAAGGTCAACACACCCTGATTTTATGGGGAATAGAATCAATATTCCCTTTAAAATCTCTGTATTATATCAATACTAGGCTGCACTAACTGACTTGACTGGTCTATGAATGATAGCACAATCTTTTTATAATGAGGATTTGTCTGCGAATTCATTATTTCAAGTAGTTTGTTTTAGTCACGATACATGATGGTACAGTTAATTTCCTCCAACATTTTCATCTTTTAGAAACTTGAACATCACAAGCTGTAAAATTCTCTATTCTTCAAATTAAAGTTTTTTTCAGAAATAACAATTTCACAATAGAAAACCATGGGCTGCCAAAAATGAAACACGACCTCTGAATCTAACTGCATTAACTTCATATTGATTCCCTTTATTTTCACTGCATATTTAAAATGAAAAGGAACATATTTTAAATTAACAGAGCCACAGAAATATTCTTAAATAAGTTATTAATCTGACATTTTTTTGAAGGAATTTGTCGAGTTTTGACTATCCAGGGCATTGCTTGACCTCGTTGTATTCGCAACTAAAATGATGATTGAAAGAGGGAATCGAGATGTATTGGTTTTATGCTTCCAAATGTTTTCTCATAGACCATCATTGTAAAACATTAAACAAAATTTACTGATTTGAAATGGCAAAATTTTCTGAACTTCCTGTACCGTGTTGGTGTGGGTTCATTTGCTAAGTAGGCATATGGTGACTGGATGATAATCTCAATCAGCTTTGGCTGTTCCAAATACTGTCCTGCCACATCCAGATCTACAGGATGATATTAGTTTGTTAAAAAAAACCTGCTGTGACTGTGGTTTGAAGTCACACCATAACCACAAAATTACGAGATCCACCTGGATTCAAATTAACTTATTAAAATTTTGATTTTGACCTTTTGTGCTAATAAAATAAGAATAATGATTTTCATTCTTATATAATATGCACTTTGTACGACAAATTGAACCTTTTTATCAAGGATCTGTCGACTTCACACGAGCTCAAGGACGGCACGTTTTATTCAATTGTTATAAGTCATATTCATGCCCTTGGCCTGGTGGTGTTGAAGACGTACAATTTTATTGATGCTGAAAGATGAAATTCTTCACTCTATTCGTTTTGGCGACAGTCCTGGTAACTTGCTCGTGCCAAGACCTGGAATGTGGAGGCAACAGTGATCCTGATTGTAAGTGTAAACACTTTTGATATTAATAAATATAAATATATGACGTTGTGTCGTTGACCCAGTTGGTGGCACGTGACCAATGACGTCATGGCAGTATTCTGTGTAAACAAATTCCAACCAATGACTGTAGGGTAAAGTAGGCGTAATTATCATAAAACTACCAAAGGCTTGGGACAGGATGTTAAAGGTCCCTCGACTTAACCAATTGGGTGACTCTAACGAGCCACCAATGAAAACGTCCAAATAGCAAATAGGTAAGGATTGTTACATTCGAGTTTTCCCTAAATCAATTCCAAAAAAACTACAGAATATACAAAATTTGACAAATATTTTGTCAAAAAGAAGATTAGAAATTGCTATCTCCTGTGTAATAAACCACTACTCTACCTCAGCAGCAGGATGGTACAGGCTACAGAATGGATTATTAAATTAAACTCTATTCATGCTTCAGTGATTTCTCAGATTCTCTGAATTCGCTGAATTCACCGAATACATGCTCAATTTTGGAAAAACTCGATTGAGACTTGCTTTTTATGCAGCACAGAAGGGCTGCAACCAATCTGGAGTTAATTACACTCAAATGGTAAAGTATTGTTAGCAGCAACAAATGGACAGAATCCTCTCCACCACCAAATTTGCTGAATAGAGTTATTTTAGATGAATGGGGTCTTTTGTTAATAAGGTCATTGATAAAAGAGTCATTGGTGAATGAGCATCATACATTGAATAGGGTATCTGGCTGGATTGAGTCTTGATGAATTAGAGCAATTCATGAATGGCGTCATTGAATCAATGGGGCTTTTGGTAAAATAGTCATTAGCAAAGATTGGGAAGTACTATATTTTGAGATGGTGACAAATATCAAGATTTCTAAGAAAATTGCATCATTTTCTTTTCAGAAATTTAAAGACAAAAACTTGACATCGAATTTCATATAATTTGAATGATTCATTAAACTATGAAATCAGTATGAAACAGGTCACATCTCTCTTAGTTCTTTGCTTTGTAGCTTGTTGAAATTATGTTCTTGTTTCTTTGATATTTTAGGCAGTGAGCAGTGTTTATTTCCTTCGGTGGTTCAGGTGGCCGGACGAGATGTCAATTGCGAGCAAACGTACACAAATTCAGGCTGTTTTATCGGACAACCGAGCGCAGCCTGTACAAACATGCGGTGCGTATTCTGTTCAACTGAAGATCTACCTTGTCAAAAAAAACTATATCAATTTTGTTTCATTTAAGAGATATGCAAAGCTTATACAAATGAATAATTCCTCAGTGTTGACGGATCAACTTACGTTTCTGAAGATATGACGGATTACGTGGCTTTGTGTCAGGCCATGGTGGAATCGGTTTTTGGTGCAGATGCTTTAGACGATGATTACATAGTATATTTCTTATTCATTAAATATTTAGCATTACAATTGTAGAATTATTGTAAAATCTTTTCCCAATCGGCGTGTCAACAAAGCATAGGAGTTTTCATTTAAAGCTTTAAAACTATGGCACATAAAAAAGTAAAGTCATGTATAGTTTTTCATCTAGACGTTCTCTTTTCTTAGGTAATATTTAACGGGAATATTAATGGAGAGCTGGCATACACTTCCGATAACGAATGGGTTGAAGATAGTTCAAGTGAGTAAAGAAGAGGCAAAACGATAAAATTTGATTAACATTCAAATTTGTATTTAAAGATGTTTAAAATGTTTAAGGGTGGGATTATGGCATTATACAATTCAGTGCATATCCAGGATTTTCCAGACAAGGCAGGTGAACCCTAAAGAGTGGGGGGCGTCAACTATTTTTCGCCAAAATTTTCAAAAATATTAGTGTTTTGGGATGCGCGGTAATAGGGGAAAGTCAGGATGAAGAGCACATCTTATGTTAAAATTCAGCTGTTGTGGCCATAAGGTCATGGGAAGAAAGGTGTGTCAGGAATAAAGCATTTCTATTGGGTCCTGCCTATTTATTCATCCTGCATAGGCACTATCTATGAAAAGATGCAATTGATAGGGAACGCTGGTGATGGCATGTAAATGAAAGAAATGTGGCAGGGGGCGTCCCTGGCGTCCCTACTTTTATCCGATATGAGAATCGCACATGTTGCAGTTGTGACTTTTCATTGCAGCATTCCACATCAGCGAGATACAGTGTACTTACGTTGATACAACGGAAATTCAACAAAACGGTGACGAAGTTCAGTATAAAATCATGGACGAAACAAAGAGGACCAAAGTCAAAATTGGCGAATAAAATTTGTATGTGATTATTGCTATTCAGTTCATGAAATAAATCGTCAGTATGTTATAAACAAATCGTCTCTGTTGTCCTTATACTCAACGAAAAGATGAAAGCAACATTCCATTTATATCCTAAAAACGGCATCATTACCAAATATTAAGCTGTGAAAAAAGTTTCACCAGGTGGTTCGTTCGCTCCCTTCGCTCCCTGGGGGGGGGGGGAGGCAAGGGGGCAAAGGGGAGCGAAGAGGAGTTAAGCATATTGTACACTAGGTTTTACGGCCCCCATCACCTGTGGCAAAAAAGTTTGATTACAACATGTAGTGGTTAGGTGTCCCCACCACCTGCAAATAGAACCATCATCCTATGTACAGACACTAAGCAACAAAAGACCTTCATAGATCCCCACCATGAGCCCAAAATTTTGGGGCAAAAACTGTCAACCAACCACTAAGGTGACTCTAACGAGTCACCAATTAAGGAAAAAATACCTCAAAGCAATTGACTAATAGGTTTTATATATTTTTAAACCCACTAACTTGATGACAATTTTTTTTTAAAAAGTCATGCTTTTCAAATTCTGGCTTCTTTGTCTTACTGAACTATCTTGGGTGCAGGAAAGCATGGTTTCGAGCAATTACACAGCTTCTCTTCTCTTCATATTTTGAGCTTTCTTCTTTATTTGCAGTAACTTATGTCAGTAAATTTGAAATTAGAAATCCGGGGCTTTTCTAGTCAGGAAACTATGAAAGTATGAGCCACAACAAAAAAAAACAGTTTCAGCAATGTCGAACTTCTGTTCATTTCACATAAATATTGCAGATAATGCATTTAAAACATTTATTCACTGGAACAATTTTATCAACGTAGAAAGGTAAAATTCTGTACTTTTCACACAAATTATGCCGATTCAAGATGTGGTGAGAAATGCGTATGACCTTATATATTTACCGCCCGCATCCGAAGGATGGGGGAAGGTAATAGTTTCACACGTGTTTGTCAGTCCACAGGGGGGGTACTCAGGTCTGGTCCCGGGGGGGTACTCAGGTCCAGTCCTGGGGGTTGTACTCAGGTCTGGTCCTGGGGGGTACTCAGGTCTGGTCCTGGGGGCAGGGGGTACTCAGGTCCAGTCCTGGGGGGTACTCAGGTCTGGTC
>JBCAUG010026109.1:0-10472 GCA_038406175.1 Haplosyllis leylae
AGCGTATAGGGCCAACTATGGGGCGATTTGTGGTTGGCCCCGAGATGTCATGTGACCAGTGGCACATGACACCTCTGGGCCAATCACAAATCACCCCATAGTGGCCCTATACTCTCTTTTTGATAATTGATAAGTCTCCATGAAGATTCAGCTTGTGATTTCATGGTTGCGAATCATATTACCTTATGTTTTAGAATAGCAAATAAGTATGAAAACACATGGATACACTCACTATCTTTTTTCAAGAATAAGGTAGCATTGTAGTTTTAACAAAATAGAAAGTCATTATACATTACTAGAAATAATCGCACTTTCAGTTGTTCAATCATTTCCACGGATACTTATTCACAATGCTATTTTGTTCATTAACACCTCAACAATTCTTTATACAACAATTGTCATTGGCTAACTGAGCCGCCACATTTGGCCATGATTGCTAGTAATGATTCAGTTAGATCAAATGAAGATATTATCCTTGATGTAACGTCCAGAATTTCTTCTGCTTAAATTGCATTTTTCCCATTTTGTACTAGATTCATTTAATTAGACGAATTAGATGAATTCCACTAGAAGCAGTCAAGCATGACTGAAGTCTATTATAAGCTTTTCTGTGTCTCTCATTGACAGTTGACACTTTGGTTTAGTGGCTAGCAAGCCTGACTGTTGATCAGTAGATCCATGGTTCAAACCTCGCAAAAGTCTTTTTAAAATTAATATTACACTATTTTTTGTTAAATGAATTTTTAATTCAAAATAGGAAAACGTCGAATGATTGCACCAAACATTATGGGCCGGCGTTCAAACACTTTTAAGCTTACAAATATTTAAGTACTGTATGTGTTAAAACACTAGCTGGAGTTGTTTCAGTAAAAATAATTTAACAAGTGGCCTTAAGGCCACGACTTTAAATTATTTCACTGAAACAACGATAAAATGTAACCAGTGATAACATAACTCAACCCAAAAATGAAGCAATTTCCGATTTATTACCGACCGTGTACGTAGTACGAGGGTTTGAGCGCCAAGTGGAAGGTGTGTACGCTGGATCGAAAGTGGACTCTACCCCACCTCCTCGCAGGTAGAATAGGGATCGGAGCGTGGTTGGGATAGCTTTCCTGTTCAGTCATACGCAAGTATCAAATTATCGAATATTACTACTTTTGATTTTTAATGGCTGTTGTATTCATATTTGCCAAAACAAAATATGTACTCTCTATCAGGTTCAGACCTTGTTATGCTTATCTCAGTGTCAATTGACTTGAGTGAGTTTCACAGCATCAGGAAATAATGAACTTATTTCACTTTTTAACTGATGCCAATCATGACAGTCAAGCCAACTCTCATTACATATTTTGGTTGAAAACCATTCTTTTTTTAAATTTTATTTATTTTTAAATTTTTTTTGGGACATAAGTCCCTTTCGTTGGGCCACTGATACCCCTTTGCCAAGTTGCCACCCCCTCATGGGAACTACTTTGTGTGGATGTACTAATATTCTGGTGGTTAGGTATTGAGTATATAAGGGAGACATACCCTGTGAAAGTAGGACATCCAGAATTAACCACCAGACTGTTCAGTGTCATATAGCAACAGCAGGAACTTCTCAGGTATTCTTGAGGAGACGAGACAACTCCCCCAACCAGGATCCTTCATCGCATGATTTGGGCTGTTTGGGCCACTTTAGACCTTTTGGCAATGCTTTTGGATCCTGAGGAGGTGAGGGAGCTGCACCTACTCCTCATGCACAGCCTGTTACTTATATGCATTTCTGAAGACTTTGTAGTAGTTGTACATGTAATTCTGAGGAGATCAATTGGATTCCTAAACTGTAATTTCTGT
This sequence comes from Haplosyllis leylae, assembly GCA_038406175.1. Lineage (NCBI taxonomy): Eukaryota > Metazoa > Annelida > Polychaeta > Phyllodocida > Syllidae > Haplosyllis > Haplosyllis leylae. The sequence continues at coordinate 1,840 of JBCAUG010026109.1, forward strand.
ACTTATAAATGTCTTTGTTTTGCAGAGTTTCTTAGCTGTGTCACTTTCCAGTGTGTCATCTACTGCCTACTGTGTTTGTTAGCTGTGCTTACACCCTTCATCAACTGTGTCACTATACTTCATCATGTGTGCCAATTGTGTGTTACATGTTTGTAACTGTGTTTGGCAACAGACTTTAATCCAACCCCTCAAAAACTCCTCAACTTGAGATAATGGCTGATTCTGCAATGGTGTGTTCTTTGGACATTTTACAAGCCTGTTTGCACATCAATGTCACTTCTTCAGACTCTGAATGCTGATTCACCTTGTTCTATGTTAACCAGTCTCAGAAGTAACAATAAAGACTGTGCCTAAGCTGAGTGTTTGTATGCTTCATCATGTGGAAAGTCACCCCCTCAGAAGTCTACCCCCTAACCCAGTAGTACAGTCAGCAGCTCCTACTTCACAAATAGGTCCAGTACATGAAATAACACCTATGAACAACTGCTGTCACCCCTGAGATTAAACAACTCTTGCTCTCCTCACTGACCAGGTGGGCACTGAATTCTGACTGGGGTTGAGTTTCATACAGTAAACCAAGTAATTGTAATATTGGTATCTATATCTGTCAAAAAATATTTCCATTTTACACCAGTTTCATGATTAAAAACAATTCTGCCAAAATAATCCAATTTAGTCTCTTGGTTCTTGTCAAAACCACACTATTAAGGCTGACATTACAAAAAGCATATTTGAAACATAGTGTGCTTTGCCTAAAAATGTTAAAAATTGAATGTTCAAAACAATAAACTTGAAATTCATCATATTCAACTTCACTTAATAATAAATGTGATTCAGACAAGGAAATGGTTGGAATTTGCAATTTCCAATAAAAAGTGACTATAGATGACAGCATTGCAACAGAAAAAATGTCCAAGGATGTGAGGCAAAGTTGAGTGCAGATGAGAGTCAAGAATGAGTGGGTGAGTCAAGAGTGAGTGGGTGAGTCAAGAATCAGAGGGTGAGTCAAGAGTGAGTGGGTGAGTCGAGAGTGAGAGGGTGAGTCAAGAGTGAGTGGGCGAGTCGAGAGTGAGTGGGTGAGTTGAGAGTGAGCAGGTGAGTTGAGAGTGAGTGGGAGAGTCGAGAGTTAGTGGGTAAGTCAAGAGTGAGTGGGTGAGTTGAGAGTGATGAGGTGAGTCGATAGTGAGCAGGTAAATCAAGAGCTACTGGGCAAGTTAAGAGTGAGTGGGCAGGTTGAGAGTGAGAGGGTGAGTCAAGAGTGAGCAGGCAAGTCAAGAATGAGTGGGTGAGTTGAGAGTGAGTAGGCAGGTTGAGAGTGAGAGGGTGAGTCAAGAGTGAGCAGGCAAGTCAAGAGTGAGTGGGTGAGTCAAGAGTCAGTGGGCAGGTTGAGAGTGAGTGTGTAGGTTGAGAATGAGTGGGTGAGTCAAGAGTGACCAGGCAAATGAGGAGTGAGTGGGTGAGTTGAGAGTGAACGGGTCACCAGTAGTGAAAGTGTATGTGATTTAAGAGAAAGAGACAAAGTATTTGTAACTTATCTCTCTGATATTAAGGCGCAGCTGCTAAGGTGTTGATTTCCTGCTGTGTCAGAGCTTGATTGAAGAAGATGAGCTCATCAACCTGAGCACTTGGATAGTCACTGTCCCGGTCTGTGTGGACTCTTCCGACAACAATCCTACCATCTCCAGGTGACAATGACCATGGATATTTGGTTGTGTCTCTAGCCACTTCCTGTCCATTAAAGAACATCCTGATACCTTCTCCGTTGTCGGGTCCGATGTAGTTCAGCACAATGTGAGTCCAGCCAGTTGGTACAGAGGGGGATATTTGAAAATATCCTTCTGGTAGAAAGACCTCGGACCTATAACATGGTAAATAATTTAACAAACACATAAAGTCTAATGTAATTTACCATATTGTATGTGATAAAAAGTGGATTCCTTTATCAGTTCTGAAAACTGAGGAAAACAAGGACAGATCCTAGAGTAAGACAGTTATGGTCATTTTGCAGCTCACTTTTTCCAACTGTGATGAGATTTAGATTATTTTCATCTCTAGTATTATCTAACATTTTCAGTGCAATAGACAATTTAATTTATAGGTAGTGGTAGACATGCCAGAATTAGAAATTCCTGGTCTAAGTTAGAACTGAAATTAATGTAAACTCAACTGAACCGAAATACACATTTCAAAGTCATACCAAAGGTATCCATGACAAACAATCTTGAACCCTGTTGTGAAGTATTTCAGTGAAGATAGAATTTCACTGAGGTTAGGACAGTCAGTCATGTGAGCCCATACACTAATGGCACCACCTGCTGCACCACAGGTCTCAGGTCTCGTTATACATGCCTCAGTGTGGATTCCTAGATCAACCCATTGGCTCATCACTTTGTCCAGACTCAATGCATTGTTCACCTGTAGAAAATACAACTATCATATTACGTCTCTATTAGGGATAGTAACTTTAAACTAACAATATTTATAGAAAGCTATGAAGTTTAAAGTTCAGAAACTTTCAGAGTACGCAGTCAGTTTCTGTAAAATAGAAATTTGTGACTGATTTTCTGTGATGATGATCTTTAGGACCTCTTTTGGAAAGTAATGTTAAATTCTATTATCTGCTTTACTTAAATCCAGATTACCTGACCAGTCACAATTGGAACTGGACCATTCTCTTCAGTTCCTTCCATCAGCACAAATCCATCTGAACTGTCAAAGCTAAAGTAGAGAGCAGCATCAGGGCTAGTCCAGTTAACTGGTGGAAACCAAAATCTGTTAGACATTGTTGTCTCCTCTAAAATGATGAAATAATTTACATTTTATGCTAAAAACAATGTCTCTCTGAGAAAGAGCAAAGTAGTTAACAGTGTGAAAATATAACATTTTGTGATAACTGATTATTAGCAAAAATAACTGTATCATGTAAAACAGATAAAATAGTGAACCAAGAATTGTCCTTATGTGTGAGGAAGTATGCTACATGAATTGCAACTCCAGCTCAATGTGCACCCATAATTTTCCAATTGCACAGTATCAGCCTAAACTCAGCAATAGTGCTTCATAATGTCATATTTACATTCTACTGTAGCTAAAATATGTAATAAATGTTTGACAGTAACCTTTTGGAACTTTCTCATAGACAACACTAGTATTGTCATCCATTTCAAGTGTTTTTCCACTTGCACCTGATGAACTGGTAAAGACAAGGATGCAGTTTCCTTGCGCACTTCCCGTGAATTCATAAATGAAGCAATGCTCATCATGGAAGCACCTTCAAATAATAATTTTAGATATTTTAATAATAATTGACATTTTCCCTCAATTTGAATCCACAGATTTTTTTCTGTTTACCTTCTGGAACAATCTATAACTGACACAGCTGTGAATTTAGCTGTTATTTTCCCAGTGATGTTGTGTACTGATTTCAGCTGCTGGTATTTGGTTGACAATGTAGTGCCTTGTGCCACACTTATAGTAATCAGTAGCACTGTAGCTGATTCAGTAAATTTGGTCAATGTCAATAATGCACTACCTCCCATTTCTGTATGATCTAAAAATACCACTGTCTAAATTAAATTAAAGGTAGTAATTCTTCAATAAACACACAAACTGTTAAGAATTGTTACTTCTTTGGACTTGGTTGGAAGTAAATCTAAAAGATATCCAGTAGTACATAATTATATTCTTTGGAGGTGCACAGAAGATTCTCACCGTGTTGCAAAATTCAATCGCCACAGGGAACCTCTCTGTAATACCCCATATCAGTTGCAAATAAATCTAAAATATACCCAAAGGCTGAAACTATATTTATTGATTGACTTAGTTTGGTCATTTCATAATGATGCAGAGAAAAAAAATGCCTATCACTTAATATATATCTGTGCATAAAAATGTAAAGTTGGCTTCAGAAACCTAATTTTTTTAGTTAAGTTCAAAAGCTTAATAGAGTAGGATAGAGTGGAGGTCAAGCAAGTCACCTACCTACCTGAACAGGGGGTGGGAAGGGGCAGATGTTCTCCCGAACCTGTGAATAGAATAGACAGGACTAAAAACATTGCCTTTCCTCAAAACCCTTCATATTTCCTACCTTTCATGTTTTAATTTCCCCACACTTGCTACAGAAATACAATGGACACTGCATTCATTGAAAAATGTTTATAAATAAATCATCAACAAATTTTGTGATGAATCAATACATATCTTGCTTTGAAAATCTAAAACTTTTGTTTGGATGAAGAGAACCTTCAGTTAGTCTTTGACCATTTTTGATCAGCTGTCATGTTGTTGACTGATATCAGAAATAATAAAATAGTAAAACAATGGCATCAGTTTTATTGCCTGCCATCACAACAACATGACTTTTCATGTACTGTTATCTTCATTCATTTCAGAAGTTTATCAGCCAACATTCCACAGAGCATTGTGCTAAGCTTCAGCTTCATTTTTACAATTTGCACTGAAATAATGGCAAACTCATTTCCTTAAATTTTCTGAATTAAGTGAACCAAGACAAAATGCAATGGTAGTATGGTTACCAGAGACACTCCATACATATCTTACAATAGATACATTCCTAGATGTAAAAAAGAGATTTTTCCTTTTCTGCCTGTGGGATGGTAGCTATCTTTGTGGTGAGTTTTGTATCTAACCAGAGGTAGTAATGGAAATGCGCATTCTATTACTACCAATGGTAATGTATCTGTAGCTAACTGGGTAATACCTCTGGTATTACTACCATTTTTGGATTTTCTCATGATTCATTGAATTCATTGAATTTAGTGAAATTCAATTAGGGAAGCCCTAGTGATGTGTGTTGATTTGTCTCCTAAATATGTACTTTAATTTTAACAGGATTATTAATAACACCTTCAAAACCTAACGTCAGCTTGCCCTACGTAAAAAATCTTCAATACACTTCTCCACCAGACTCTACAAGAAAAGTATTAGATAGAATCTATTGGTAGATGTAATGACTTCAAATGGAGTTACCATTAATACTTTAAATTCAAAGTTCTCAACCAGGAACGCAAAATATTATTTTCCTGTGTGAGCTCTGGGTATCAGTATGTGAGGCCTAATGGATCTGTATCAATAATTTTAGTTCATTTTGACAACTGTGGCTGTAAGAGAACAATGGTTTGCAAACTGAGATGCGGAGGCACTAAAAGCTTTGTATTGATGACATGATGACTGCCTCTGCTCTTAAAACTTCACACAACATATTACATCAATATTGAAATAAAATCTAACTCAAATCATAAACACTGGTAGATCCCAGGGTGCAGAATTAGTTGGTGCCCCCTCTTAAAGGGTTTAGATAAATTGTGGGCCAGCCCCTGATAAAGATTTATGTAACAGTTATTCATGTAGATGTTTCCAAAAAGCTCACAATATGAGTGTTTAAAATTTTCCATAATTGTATTTTGGATAACATTCAGTCACATGATTATAATATCCTAGCATATTTATTCCTTAGCCTTTCCCAGTAAGCTTACACCTGGTATTTTTGTAAAATTTTACCAATATCTGCCTTTTATCTCTTGTCATTAACATTAAACAAATTTCTAAGTCCAAGAGTCAATAGAGCATGACTACATAGGGATCTAATGGCCTGAGGCTTCCAGCAGATAGGAGATTTAGCTCAGTGGTAGCATGCAAGACATAAAATTCAGAGGAAAATCAGTGCCTGGGTTCACTTCCCAGCGGGGGTAACATTTTACTACTGGATTTTTTGTTTTCTCGTGATTCTGTATAATCTACAGAATATATGTCTATTTAGGGAAAACTCGAATGGCACATTGTTAACAAATCACAATGTTACCTTTTTAATTCGAGATTTTAGGAAATAGGAGATTCACAATATTGACACAGTTGACAACTTGGTGATTGATTTTTGGAATTATCATCGGATGTGTTTGTGACACACCAGAATTTTAGCCAATTATTTACTAATATGATTAGGAATTTTGCGCTGGATAATGTGTTGATTCCCATGAATGAAGATGAATATTGTATTCTCAATTTAGGGACTATGGTTAACTTTGTTCATTTTTGGGTGTTAATGTTTGAGGAACCCTAACTTTTCTGTTGTGCAATGGTTATGTTGGAACACCCATCATCTAAGGAAACTTCCCGTACTTCTTACACATGAATTATTGTGTTCTTGGCCTCAAGATACCTGCAAAATGTATAAAAGAGCCACAATTTGTGACAAATTTATATTGCTCACTTGAATGGGTTTGTTGTTCAAATTGTAACAGGTTGATAATAATCCTAGTAAGCATCCAGACTTGTTCCGTGTAGTGTTTCAATAAATCTGATTATTGTGGACCTAATATTGGACTATTATGACGAGCAAGACTCCCATGTACTGATCATGCACCAATTGTTATTCCTTGTCACAGACTCCTCCGAAACTATTTATTCAGAATTCCCCTGTCAGATGCAGAGTCCCACTGACCAATAAGATCCCAGAGTGATGAGCTAATGCCTGGCTGAGTATTCAAGTATGAGTGGTTCATAAATGCAGCCAGTGGTCTAAATGAGATGAGAGTGTTACCAATTTGAGACATTTGAGATGGCACTTTATATAACCACCATTAGCACTAAATTGATTGTAGCCTTATGGATGCTCCTCATGGGTGTCTGGGAACCATGTTGTGTAGTAGCCTTCATATCCTGGTGGTTAGGCAAGGGTATTTAAGTAATGAGCACTTCCTAGTAAGTAGGACATCCAGAGAACCATCTGACTGTCAAGGTGACAAATGTCAAACAGCAGGAACTTCTCAGGTAACTGGTAGGTACCTGCAACCCCTCCTGCCTAGGGCAAGCTGAAAGTACCCTAAATATTCTTCCAATACTTTCAGACCCTGGAGGGCAGGAGGAGCCTAAGCTTCTACTGCATCAACCTGTAACTTAAGGCTTAATAGGATCCAAGTAACCACTTCACAAGTAACTGTAAAGATTTGTTTGTGCAATTGCCTGCATCTGTGTGCAAACATGTTAGTTAACAATTGCTTTTACATTTCTGAGTTTTTTTTAAAATTTTTGTAGGACACATGTCCTTTTTGCAGTGCCACTGATACCCCTGTTTTGGACTTCTGGTGATGTCTGCCCTGGGTTTGAAAGCCAGGGTGGATTCCCTCGCTTGTGTGCTTACTTGCCTGTGCACAATGGATTCCCCATCTCTGGTACGACACCTGCCTTTTCCACCAATATGGGTGTACAGTGTATAAGCATGTATATGGCATGGCTGGCCTGGCTTCTCTCACATGCATTGGGATTTGAACCACAAACACAGTGATGAGCTGCTCAGCGGTGTGTGACTAAGTCTGACACTTTACCGACTAAGCTATCCCACCGGCCTCTTATATTTCAGAGTTTGTTAGCTGTTAGTCTACTGTTTCTACCAGTTGTGAATCCTGTATTCAAATTGTGTGTCTGAACTGCATTGTCTACATTGTGAACTATGGCTAAATGGATCTGTATTTTTTCCATGGACATTGTAGAGACTTATTAGTATCTACATGTAGAGTCCTCCTCTTTGTTACTCATTTTGCCAGTTTTTAGAGTATAAATAAAAGCTATACAGAAATTGTGCCTTTGTATTCTTCTCAGTGTGAGCAACTCATCACAGGTGCTGATTATCTGCAGATGTGATTAGATACTGGTGCCCAGCTGTGGGCACCCTCTTTGCAGATTTACAGTTTACAACTTCTTCCACTCTTTAGACCCATTGCACAAACTACAACCCATGAACAACTGCTGTCACCCCCTGATATAAGATCCTGAATGTTCCTGTGCTGACCAGTAGGAGCCCCAATTTTGAGAACCTTATGAAAGAGTAATATTGGTAACAAAATGATAATTGATAACAAGAGTCACCCCTGCAATGATTCCAGTTGACTCACACAGATATTAACTCCAACATATTCAAAAAGTGAATAATCAATAAGGTGGAAAAAGGGAGGCTTACATAATGACTCAATAAAAAAAATATCTTGAACTGAGCTTTTACTCTCAGACACAAAGACATAATCATCATAACTGTAGAGTCACGGACACCTAATTATTATGCCCCCCCCCCAGTATTTCGATGAGAATAACATAAGTTAAAAAAGATATAAGTTTCTCGCAAACTTACCTTGAGTGTTGATTCTTTAAGATGTGAAATTCGGTAGGAAGCTCTTCGTGTGATGTTCTCCACCAGTTTGTAACAGTTGTTGTAGCAGTGAATGTGTTTTGTATAAGTCCCTAATGGAATCAACATCAATATTTTACTTTGATTGTAACTTATTCATGACGCGTAGGATTCACCATAAGAGCTTCAGAAAAACTACCTATTGTAATGAGGAAATATTAGCCATCCGATGTCTAAACTTATCCAAGAACCATTAATAATCCACTTTACTATAAAGTGTAGGATTCAATGTAAGAGCTTCAGAAAAAAATATCTATTGTAATGAGGAAACATTAGCCATCCAATGTCTAAACTATCCAAGAACCATCAATATTATACTTTACCATGACGCATAGGATTCAACATAAGAGCTTCAGAAAAAAATACTTATTGTAATGAGGAAATATTAGCTCCAAATGCATATCTCTGGACTTAACAATTCTTACTGAATAAT
>JBCAUG010026120.1:0-24716 GCA_038406175.1 Haplosyllis leylae
ATTGCAAATGTAAATTTACTTTGAAACACATTAGGTTCTTAACTGTTTCCAATTTATTTACATTAGAAGTTGTACAAAAATGCCAATGTTGTCAACTTTGTGTTTTATTGGAAAACTCGATCATCTCTTTCCGTACCCTTTCTGTTTTGAACAATTGTTCAAAAAGCAAAAACCTAAACTGTTAGACTTACTGCCTAAACAGTTAGACTTACTGCCTAAACAGTTAGACTTACTGCCTAAACCATTAGACTTACTGCCTAAACTATTAGACTTACTGCCTAAACTATTAGACTTAATGCCTAAACAGTTAGACTTACTACCTAAACAGTTAAACTTACTGCCTAAACTGTTAGAATTACTGTCTAAACCATTAGACTTACTGCCCAAACAGTTAGACTTACTGCCTAAGCAGTTAGACTTACTGCCCAAAGAGTTAGACTTACTGCCTTAACCATTAGACTTACTGCCTAAACAGTTAGACTTACTCCCTGAACAGTTAGACTTACTATCTAAACCATTAGACTTACTGCCTAAACTGTTAGACTTACTGCATACACTATTAGACTTACTGCCTAAACAGTTAGACTTACTGCCTAAACTGTTAGACTTACTGCCTAGACAGTTAGACTTACTGCCTAAACAGTTAGACTTACTGCCTAAACCACTAGACTTACTGCCTAAACCATTAGGCTTACTGCCTAAACAGTTAGACTTACTGCCTAAACAGTTAGACTTACTGCCTAAACCATTAGACTTATTGCCTAAACAGTTAGACTTACTGCCTAAACAGTTAGACTTACTGCCTAAACAGTTAGACTTACTGCCTAAACTGTCAGACTTACTGCCTAAACCGTCAAACTTACTGCCTAAACCATTAGACTTACTGCTTAAACCATTAAACTTACTGCCTAAACTGTTAGACTTACTGCTTAAACCATTAGACTTACTCCCTAAACAGTTAGACTTACTGCCTAAGCCGTTAGACTTACTGCATCTCGGCGTACACCACAGTGTCCATCGGCCACGGCGTCTGTGTCGTTGTGTGGACCAGTCTGTTCGGGTCCTCCCCGTTGTAGATCAGATGCACCATGTTCAGGGTCCATGTCTGACCTGGATACATTGGAAAGTCAACAGCTGTGAGTCACAATGAACCCTACTGGCAGTTTTCTGGAGATATGGCTGTCTGATGCACCAGAATTCCAATCCCAATATTTTGGAAAAGATGTCGATGGCAAACAATTTTTACAAGGTTTTCCAAATTGATCCAGTGGCGGATCTAGGGATGGCGCGAGAGACGCGCGGCCTTCCCCCCCCCCCGGGTAAGAATTTCTTAATTTCCATGCAATTTTTGGGAAAAAATAGTGAAACAGTATGTTGGCGCACGATGGGTTGGCGCGGATCCGCCACTGTGATCAATTGTGTAAAGTGTATTGATCAATACATGTTTCTGAAGAGACAGTTTCTGACAAAGAATTTTGTACGAATGGGGCATGCGGGAAGACTAAGGAGAGGATTCTAATTTAACTATAGAAATTGATACTTACCACTTTTTGGGTACGAAATAACCAGCAAATCTTGGTCAGTGAACACTAAAGTTTTGACGGCGCATTCGTGGTTGTTTACAGCCCAAACTTCGCACACATTGTTGTAAACGTCAAAACTGGAAAACCCAAACTCATTTTACTTGGAAATATCTATTTGAAGAAAAGGTCAGAAGCTGAATAGACAGTTAATGGAAATTCCCTGCAACTTCGGGGCAGACAGTGCAGACGACGGTGTGGCTGTTATTAGATGGGGAAATAACAGAGTGCGCACTTTGATTTGTTATTTTTGAGAAAAATTACAAGACTTTCGACCAATAGTGACAAAAAAGCGTCAATCATGTTTAATCTGTTGTCGTAAGTGGATGAAAGAGAAACATTTAAAACTTTTTTTCTTGCATGACTGTTGTACCGATATTGTGGGAAAATTCCAACAGAGCCTAAAAACTTAAAAAAAACTTTTGGACAAAAAATTTTTTCTACAATAAAATCAGTCTTTCTCATCTAAGCAACACAAGTAGAGCAAATGCATCGAAACTACGTCCAGCCACAAGCTGTGGGATTTCCACAGATTTGTGCAGATGGCACAAATCTTATATGTCGACGCAAAAATATACTATTTTAGGTAATATTCAAATTTAAATCCTTTCTTAATTACCATAACACGAAGAAAAAACTTACCAATTCCTCCTGTAGTATTGAACTACAAGTCTGTTCCTGTTAATTCGAACACGGTTAATTCGAAGTTTCACTTAATTCAAACTATTCCCTCAATCTTTGGTAAGGTCCCTATCTCTCCAATGTTAAAAATTACTGTTAATTCAAACACTGTTAGTTCGAAGTTCCATTGATTGAAGCCACTTTAAGGACTAACCTAGTTCGAAGTAACAGTAAATCAAAGTTTTGGATTCTTTTAATTCAAAGTTTGGTGTAATTTGAACAAATTTGAATATTTTGAATTAAATCTTATCTTGTTAATTGAAGCCACTGTACAAACAGTGCCTAATTGATGTTTGCTTTGAAGTCCTTTTGACACTTTCAACTCACATTCATTGTTTGCTTTATCAATTAATGCTTATTATTGTTTGTTCAATGCTGCATAACCCTTGTATGCCAGTAGTCCCTTGCCTTGGCCAATACACTGTACACAAATTTACAATCTATTGGCCAAGTTAAGTGGTTCATTGATGTGGCTCTCCAAATGGGTCAAAGTGATTATTGGGAGTACCAGGTTTTGACTGTTTTGACATAGATTCAGTGGCCACATCAAAGGAATCTTGGTGGTCCTTTTGACTCCTTTGACACAAGCTATATACTCACTTTGACCCAGCTAGAGAGCCAAATGAAAGGCAGGCTGACACCTGTAACTGACACGGGGACCAAGGGCTTTGCCTTTCTGGGTATGGTACTGGGAAAGCTGTTCAATCAACAGCTTAACTTGGCCAGTGCATTGTAATGTAAACATACAGTGTGTTGGCCAAGGCATTTGTTGATGCTAAACAATTGAATCTGAGTCAAAAGGACTTCAAAGCAAACATCCATAAGGCAGTGTTTGCACAGTGGCTTCATTTTCTAATTCGAAGTAGGTATTGTCTAATTTAAACTTTAAATCAAACTCAATCCTTAATCAAAGACTTAATTCAAAGTAACCTGTAATTCGAAATTTCTTAATTTGAAGGAAAAATTGGACATTTATGCCCTTCGAATTAACCGGAAAGACCTGTAGCACAATTACTACACATTCCAACTATTGGGCAAGGAGTCCTTAGCATGTACGTAGCAGAAGAAACATTCATTTCCATTTGACTACAACCCGTATTTAAGAAAAAATCTGAAACCCTATTCCGTATTTGTTTTTCCATCCGCCCCGAAACAATTCACTGGGACTTTCCCGAAATGGAGCAGAACTTTCACTGAATTCAGAGAATTTGAGAAATCACTGAAGCATGAATTGGGTTCAATTTAAGGATCCCCTCTGTTAACTGTGTCTCTGTGGCACAGTGGTATCATTTCTGTTTCTTACACGAGAGATAGTGGGTTCAAATACAGCAATCCTTTTAATTTTAAGCGAATTCAGTGAAAACATTTAGGGAAAACTGCATTATGATTCTTTAGATGATATTTCTGCTCAGACTATGCTTTGAAGCTTAATGGTAGAACTACTCATTTATATTAGATATGCATTCCTAGCTCAGTGATTTTTGAAGCAGTATTCTCAATTCAATTGTCAATTCATAAACTATTTATGTCTTTCAAATAATGTTCTGCATCTATATATACCATACCAGAATAAAACTGTCATAAAATTCATAGTGAGAACAAATTCCCATAAAAACCGGCCAGAACATCGGAGACATCTTTTCGCCTACACACCCTGCTGGAAGTTTAATAAATTCAGCTTTTCGAGGATTTCAGTCAATTCTGACTCCAGTGTTAGTATGGGGTTCTATGAGAATTTTTTTTACATATTTTAAAGTGAACAGGAAATACTGATACCAACTTTTTGGTATCGATTGTAGATATTATCGATTGTAGATATTATTAAAGAGACATTTGTCAAGATTTATTTTTCCTCTGGAGTACATACCCAAGACTTAAAATTCTAATTTTTCAGTACTATTCTAATATATGTTACAAATCAAAAAGTTGAAAAGTCTCCACCTAGCTCAGATCTCCTTACTAATATCTACAATTATATTCCAACAAGTTTGTTGCAAATATTTCAGTAATTCCTGCACACTTTAAAATAGATTATATAAAAAAAAATCTCGCCCATACTAAAACTGAAGATAGAAATCCTCGCAAATGGCAGAATTTACTGAACTTCCAGCAGGTTGCTACAGAACCACATCACGTGCAAAGTATGAAACGGATTTGTCAATTCTTTTACGATTGAAACTCCACATAAAGCACATTGCGGTGATGGATTGGTCTCAGGGTGCTGAGATAGATCCAAATCTGATAGTAGATGAATGTCCTGGATGTGTAGCTGTGTCACGAAAGATGTTCCTATCTATCAATGTGAAAAGAAATCGTAGCAGAGACTGTAAAAGGACTAAAGCTTTTTTCAAAGTAGTTTTGGTTTGTCTACCATCAATTTGTTCAACACAAACATTCTAATTTCAATTTAAAGCGATACAGGTTTTTCATATCAATTTCGGGTTGAACATCAAACACATTTATTACTCTTCTAAGTTGGACATCTTTTTTTTAAATGGAAATAAAAATGTGTAAATATGATCAAATTATAAAGTGCATATCTTTTTAAGTCTTCTGTACTGCTGTTCTAATTTTATTACGTCAAAAAAGTTGTTAAGATGTGACACCTACTTTATTTGCGTTTTTGGACCATATTAAATTCTGTGAAGTAGTACTGAATATTTTCGAATTAAATATGGAATACAGTGTATATTCTGCACATGTTAACTTTTATTTGTAGTAAAAATGTGAAAAACTGAAGAAGATAAGGCAGAATATATAAATTGATAGAGAAAACCTGTATCGTTGGTGTGGTCGTTTTATTCTTCAAAAGCGCCCGTGATTGGTGTAAATTACAGTTGTTGCAAAAAAGTTGTCATGAGCAAATTTAACTCGTTTTCATTAAATGTTGGTTTGAGAATACTTTGATATCAGTGGTTTTTATTTTAAATTATGTACCTATAGATCAATGACGATTACGTCCAAAAGTACTAGAAACCGTACCAGTTGAGATATTAACTCAGTATGACAACGTTCAGAATTATGATGATACGTTTATAGACCATGTTCAGATCACAAAATGAAAACCTTTTTCAGTGAATTTTGGTGAGAAAAGAGCATTAATCTTCCATCTCTGTATTGTCATTAGGCATCTGGGAATAATTCTTTGCTGGCAGAATTATTGATTAATTATGAGGAGAATGGTAAATGCGGGACCACCAACTCGCATTGTTGCCTTTTTTCATTCTGGACTCTCGTAATTTTTTGGGTTTTTTTGGCTGTTTTAGTTCGCTTGGAAGGTGAGGCCAGTGAGATAGATCTTGAACAACGGTGATAAATAATTTAACCTTTGAACCTAATTTATGTGCACGGGAATTAAGTGTATTCTCTTTTGTCTTGTATTGTTAAATTTATGAGACAAGATTTGGTGCAACTGCTATCCATGGTTAAACCTTGAATTTCAAAAACAACCACAATACAACAGTTAAAATGATTAGAATCATTAGGAATTTTAGTTTTTCTTTATGAAGGTATACTCTGTAGAATTCTATGGAATCTGATAAACCACTGAAGCATGAATTTGGATGAATTTAAATGTTGTCTTTGTTACCTCTGTCTCTACGGTACTGTGCTAGCAATACTGTCTCTTACACAATAGGTAATGGGTTCGAGTATCATTTTTTACAAATTTTTATTACAAAATTCTGTAGAATTTCTACAGAATTCCATTGGGAAAAACTTGAATAGTGTAATTTTATTTTAAAACACTACAGCAAATGTAACAGTTTCGCATGAGTGAAACATGTAAGTCATGGGCAATATAAATTACAAATGGATATGGTTGGCATGACAACTTAAGAGAACAGAAATAAATATATCTGACATTTTGATAAATGTTTTCAGTAATGAATTGATGGAATTCTGTCCAGCACAAAAGACAGGATGTTGACCTAAAAAGCGTGGTAAATAAATTTCATTCCTGTGGTATTTGCGTGCAGAGTTATTCATCAGTGATTCTGAGCGTACAGGAATAAAAGCAATACAGGCCGGATGGCATAATAAAACTTCCATGGCTGCTTGAACGCGATACCACAGAGCAAGGTTCAATATGCCAGGTAGTTTTTTGGGGAAGAGGGACAGAGTGAAAGTATCCCTGCCAAATTTGATACCAAAGTGAATCAGTTGATCCTTTTATTTTGGGGAGAGGTTCTAACAGTCAAAGGCCAGTGTGAAATATGAAAGATTTGACAATGACTCTTTGCCCTAATCTTGACTGGTCCTGCCAATGATTATTTACAATCTCCATCACAATATGCCCACCATCTGGATTCTTAATATCTATGCACGGGTATAAAAATTGTGTTTGTAATAGGTTGGGCAAAAAAGAGATCAGTAGGAGCTCATTTCCTAGATAGTTCCGTAAAGTTCATCGCAAATTGGCGACAAAGGACGCAAGCAAGAAAATCCAGATTGGCTTTTTTAAACCCAGGAACAGAAGTTACAAGAAGTCCAAACAGAAAAAGAGCTTACATAAGTCCTTAATACATATTTTCTTTTCAGTAGGGAAACTAATTAGACCAATTACAGTTAGATGAAAATAATAGATATGATAACGATTAATCTAACCTATGATGGAGGTTAAAGATTAGACAAACGGAGTGTGGCTCTTCAGTAATTGGAGTTTTTTTACAATAAGATCAAATTTCACATTTTAAGACAGAATTTACATGAGGCATGCTTAATGATTTTTCAAATGTGAAATGGTGCATGAAACAAACTTCAGTTATAGGTCTAACAAGTAGCACATGACTCTCTGGCCTATCTGGATAAGCATTCAACCTTAGGTGCAGTGATGGTCAGTGTTGTGAGTTCAATTCCCAGTGGAGGCAACTTTTTGCTGAAATTTTTTAAACGTCTTGATGTAAAGTCAGGCTTAAAATATAAATGTGATCTTATCGTGAAAAACTCGATTTCTCCTTCAGAAACTTTCTTTGAAATATCTTTTTTCAACTTGAATATGTTTTACATTCCTGAACATTACTATCAACCTGGATAAAAGAATTGATTTTTATTGTATTTAGAGCGTGATGGAACGTGCTTGACATTAAACTTATATCGACTTGGTCACAATAACTGGGTCGAAATTAATAAGTTGTAAACGCACATCGTTTAAATATTGATTGCGAAATAAAGTCAATGCATTACATGGGATTATGTGTCCATGAAAATTTCAAATCTAAACAACTTGAAACACGCAATGAATCCGGACTGTTTGTTCCTTTCCACGGGTATTCAGTATGGGATACGGACCCTAGTGCCTGGCAAAAGTTGTATGACCTGATGACCAATGATAGAATATCAATAAGAAAAATGGCACCTTGAGTTTTTTCACTGTTTCAAGTTTAATACAAATCTATCAGCTAATACTTGGTAATAAAAAAATTTACATACTTTTTCAACCGAAAGCAGGATAATTTATAGTTGGGTATTTGGCCAATGACTCAATATTCCACTTGCTTTCACATGCATGCTGACCAGTGGTCCAATATGGATTATAGGTGCTTTCATACAGGATACATTTTTGGGAAATGGTTAAAACTCAGCATGGTTCTTATTGAGTAGACCTTCAGCTTCTTTTTGTTTTATATCAAGTCAACAAAATATCAACTTTTGGAAATATTAATCACTGGAGGTAAAATTAGCTAGCAGCTGTGAAAAGATTTTGAAACTAGTATCACTGAACAAACATAGACTTCCAGTTTGCTCGGACATTAACACAGAACCACACAAGAATTTCATGTCATGGTTAAAAACACATCTGTTGGATAATGTTCTAATCCATTCCGTGCTGACACTGTTGACAAATCCTAAATGAATCAACAGAAATCTCACAACCTTTCTACTGTCCAGCAGTAGCTGTCTAAAATACATCAGCACTGTCTATGGCGAGGGATCAATATTTATTCTGTGTTGCCTCGCCCACCAAGCTGCCTAATATCATTATTACATAAGACGGGAATCCTCCTAAACTATTGCTCATCTTTGCGACACAGGGCTGCCTGACATAAAAGGGTCCAGGTCATGATACAGATCTAACCACAGGTTTGTTACATTCATCCTCACTGGTAAAGTCCTCTGATCTTAAGCTGTCTGATTTGGCTAATAAAGTCTCATTAATTCAAATAACATGTCTTCAGAACTTCATGTTTTTCTTCTGCATTATCATCTGGAGGCCTAAGCTTGTGTTTTATTTATAATTGGAGGTTGGCAATGCCTTGCATAGTGGTGGATTTATTTATGATTGCAGGCTTCATAGCTGTCAAGAGCTCCCAGTAATTAATATCATCCTCCCAGCCATATGTTGTTGCTCAAATATTTATCGTCCTTTTCACAAATATTTCGAATCTTTTTCACAAATTTCATCAGTCTGAGGTGAATTATCAGTTTTACAGTCTTTTTTTGGAAAAAGATAGATAAACATTTGACAAAACTTCTATCGAACTCCAAATCAAACGATATTAAAACAAAAATGTTGATTTAAAAAACCCAATAATTTCATTTAAAACTTCATTTCAGTTTCCTTCTTTTATCACTTATTTGCAAAAACACATGTTCAACTGTAAGCAGTGATTAAATTTCTCAAAGTCAAATGAAAAACAGTATTGTATTTAAACATTTGTCTCTTGAATTGCTGGGAGCCATAATAAATTTTATGACTTGTGTATCACATCACCAAATCACATTTAAAACATGTCCTTTTCACTAAAGACAGCTGCTTTCATATGCTTTTTATCATAATTACACAAAGTTGATAATGTTGACATGAAAAGCATAATTAATCCTCAGGGATAAAGTTTTAAGCTGCATAAAAGTTGTCCCCGATGGAGATCAGATGTGGGTTCCTTTTCACCCCGCAAAAATGTTTAGACATTTCTTCCTTTTTTGGTGGCTCGTTAGAGTCACCTTAGTGGTTGATTGACGGTTTTTGCCCCGAAATTTTAGGCCCGTGGTGGGGACCTACAAAGGCCTTTTGTTGCTTAGTGGCTGTACATGGGATGACGGTTCTATTTGCAGGTGGTGGGGAGACCTAACCACTATATGTTGCAATTGAACTTTTTGTTGCCGCAGGTGATGGGGACCCTAAAACCTAGTATGCAATACGCTTCACTCCCCTTCACCCCTTCGCTCCCCTTCCCCCCCCTTCGCCCCCAGGGAGCGAAGGGAGCAAACGAGCCACCTGGTGAAACTTTTTTCACAACCTAATATTTCGTGCATGTGATCGAGTACTAACTTGTCCTTCACGGTGGCTGTTTCTTAGAAAAAAGTTATACTCATTTATCTTTAATAATACAGAACAACAAAAGGGGGTCTAAATTATGAGTATTAAATGAAATGGTCAAAATAGGAAAAACTTAAATCAACATAGGCACATCCCTTTCCTTGACTGTTGCATTAAATTCTACAAAATCAATAGAAATCAGTGTCCATGTGTACAGTTGATGACAGAATATTTGAAAATTAATATTTACGAAAAATTGTATTGTTAAGTTGGTATGTGATAATCTTGAAACGATCCAATAACACATCTTAAGTTTTCTTCTCTGTTTGTGAAATCGTGTAGATCTACCTAGATTTTGAGTACAAATATAACTGGACTAAGTGGCATTTTTCGTACTTGATTTCATGGTGATAATGCTAAAACTTGGAATTTAATATGGCCTTCGGAAATGATAAATGACAGTCATGTTTACAGTATATTCCCAGTGAAATGGGAAGCAAGCAAAATTAACAATTTGCCACGTTCCCATCGGCAAAGAAAGGGATGTTTTAAAAGGCCAAATAGAGAAAGTTCAAAACGAATTGACAGTTTTAACTTGAGAAATACCTGTGAGCATTCGAGTTTTTGGCAACGTTGGAAAAGCTTCAAATGAAAAGAATATTGATATAGTTGCCAGCTAAATCTTTTTGTTTTCAAGTTGAAACTGATCATCGAACATTTGTCTGAAATTAATATTATTGATAATTGTATGTGTTTTCAGATTTAGGCAATACAGAACAATTGGCAACTTTGTGTAATACGGGAAAACTCGATGATAGTAACTGTCTGGCAATCAAAGTTATTCTTTAAATAACTGTTTTAATCCCATTTGTGCTTCGATGGCATGATGTTACAGCATAAGGTTAATGCGATACACGTTCTCTGCCATCAAATTTCAGCAATATCCCATGGCCTTCTGAAAGCATTAGGAGATTTCTTTTGAATTAAGAGGCCAAAATCGCATGCAAACAGGTCAGTTGAATCCAGTTTGATTTTGAGATATCAGTGATTAAAAAACGTATTGCAATTACTTTGACTTTTTTTGTTAAAGTTAATACATCTTTTTTCCACCAGTATTTTATCAGTAATTTCTTCAGAATTATCTATTTTTCACAAATTAGGCTAAAAACAGACATAATCAATAGGTACAGTTGGGAATTAAGTGAGACATATATATCGGTATGTACTCAACTACAGCCAAAATCCCTTTGCCAAATTCTTCTGAGAAGATTAAAGGAATTTGTAAAAAGAAGCCTTTTAGTTGAAAAATGTCGATTAAAGGCATTTGCCCGTCTCCTAGGTTACTAAACATATTGGATACTTTTTGCAACAGAAGTTTATTTTGCCAAGCTGGCATTGTGGACGAAAATTGAGTTTTCCCTAAATGGAACAGAAATTTAGTGAATTCAGCGAATTCAGGGAATCTCATAAGTCACTGAAGCATGAATTGGGATCAGTTTAAGTTTTCTCTTTTTTACCTGTGCCTTCCTAGCACTGAGGCAGAGCTTAAATAATTATTTTAATCCCATTTATACTTCGATGGCATGATGTTACACCATACGGTTAATTTGATAAACGTTCATTTGTTTACATGTAACCTTGCTTATACAACCTCACTTTTTCTAGTGATGAAACAAGCCATTTCCATGTTATCAATGGCCTGAATGTTCTTATATTTCTCTGCCTTTTTTTCTTTAATAACCTCTTCCGCTTTCAACGTCCCTTACTGACAGTGAATGTCAGGGTCACTTCGGTTCGTGACGAAGTCCCTCCGTGTTACACGAACTCTTTAGTCCGTTAAGACTAATTACAGAAGATTGGTCACGGTTACTGTCCATTCTCAGGCGCAGGACCTAAATGTTACCTCGTCACATGTACTCACTGAACGTCTAAAGATCTGTTCACACAAAACGAAACTGAAAGCGAATACGAATATGAAGGCGATGCGTGTTTTAGATGAGCTCATTACTGTTTTTTTGTGCTTTTTCCTGCTTTCCTATATAGCGCCTGTGCAGGGTAAACAAATAGATGGGACCCAATAGAAATTCTTTATTTCAGACACACCTTTCCTTGCATGACCTTATATGGCCACAACAGATGGATTTTGACATAAGGGGATGCTCGTCACCCCGACTTACCCCTATTACCGCGCACCCTAAAAAAGCTAGTAATGACTTCTATTATTACATAGGTATTAACCCTTCGTTATTAAAATATTTTTTAATATACGGATCTATAATTTTAAATACAGTGAACTATATGATCTACTTGTCTCACACAAGTCTGTGTATGAAACTAAGCGAAAGGTCAAGGCCACCCCAAGGCCAAATGAAATCAACACCAAGGTCATGCAAGACAATTCTAGTAACAAGATCAAAAGCCCTAGCTTTTTTACAAATATCCATAACCAAGTTGTTGAGGACAGTTTGTGTAAGGCATTGTAATCTTTGAGTTTTAATCATTGTTATAGACCTCTCCACACGGCACCTCTCTTCCCGTCTCTCATGGTTAATAAAGTACACATCTGACGGCTAATGACATCTCATGTCTTGTGTCATTTCAACATCTCCCCAAGAGAAAGACAAATAATTACCGCCAACGGGATCTGGTCTTAATTTCAACTTTTAATAGTTGACAATGACGAATAACGCCAATGAATGGTATAAGGGAAAACACTAGCATCGCTTTCGTAGTCACACATCGCTTTTGTATATATGTGTATGAACCTGAAGAAAATGTTTTGCCCGAAAAATGTACTGAACATCAACATGTAAGTCAGAACTGCGTACATTTCTATTCACCGTAGGACATTATGGAAAATGATCAGAAGGTGACGGCATCTGGTTTTCTTTTTGTGCAAAATACTACAAATGTATTGGAATATATCTGCTCCATTCATGAAGTCTCCTTTAAATTTCAAAAACCTACGTCATTGACCAATACAGTAAACTGTAATCTACAAACTTTCCCCTTATGCTTTTTTACGAGGATGTAAAAATCTTGGCGTTTCTTCTTATTATCTGTCACATTCAGGCTTCAGATTTCTCGTTCTTTTCTCTGGAAATCTATCCACTACTTGATGAGAAAAAACGGCAGAGAGAAGCATTGTCTCGTTAATTTAACGAGAAGTTATACAGCAACATACTCAGTTTGTTTGCCAAGAGCCTAGATTATCCAGCAGAATCGAAATTCGAAGTAATAAGTTGAGCAGAGTGGCTGATATGTGTACATTATTATCTTATATTTTGTTTGTACACATTTGTATCTTGTAAATAATGTTTGCAAACAGAATCACAGGATAAGCTTGAATAATACACACACATCAGAAAATCCATTCAAATTGAACCTTTTTAGTGTCACACACAGACAAGCACCACATTCTGGAAACCCCATCCAATCGGGTTTTTTGAAAAGCAAAACCATTTCAGAAAACTATGCCTCCAGCCGTGATAGAACACAGAGCCTCTTGTAAACTGCTCTTATATCTTCCTCACAGTGCTATTATGACATTTATTGTCAGACTGAATCTTTAAGACCTTTAAAAAGTCATGCTCTCTTTATTCTAAAAATGACCAAAGTCCACAAACTAAAGTTGTGCATGAAAAAAATTTAGTTTAAAGGTCTTCTAACTCATGTCTACTTGGCTCAGTAGGCAGGGCGTCAGCATAGATCACAGGCGGTCCAGGGTTCTTCCCCTATCTGCAGGTAATTTTTTTCTGCTGAAACTATCTTGCACACATTTTTTGCACATAAACATTTCTTGGCAAAATTGTCGACTTTGTATAATATAGAGTGCGGCTGTTACAAAGAAGATTTAAGTTATGATATTGAAATCATCTAGATCTAGTTAAGGTGTAGAACTAAAATTAGGTGAAATCGGTCTCATTATCCGACAAAAGATTACAATTCCATACATTAGAAATAGAAACATCAATCAAGGATTTGTTGGGAACAACATAAATATCACAAAGAGCTCGTATTCTTGAACTTAAATACTTTACAAAGGCTCATAATGTACACTTCATACTTCCGGATGAGTTTCATTTTTCTTGACATTGATTTTGACGTCGACAACAACGTCAAGTAGAACAACAAGCAATTCTTCAACATGACACGATTTGAACTTACCAGGTTTGGTAAATGAAGTTAATAAATCCTTAATTCTTCTGAAGCGTCGCTGAACTTGTCCATTAGCTTTACACCACTATGCTTTTATTCCTGGAGTAAAGTCTGGATAAAATAGGCAAAAAGTAATAACATCTAATTGAAGGCAGCTTCAGACCCACACGAACAGTGTTTACAATGCGTGTCCCCGTGAACGAGCTATTTTAACCGCCTTACATTGATTCCATACGGATCACTGACAGCTTCAGAGGCACCGCATTCAGACAGATCTAATGGGTGAGTGGGATTGTATAGGCGAAGCTGTTGTAGTTCTTTTTCTGCTTCTGCTTCTGTTGAAAACTTTTCATTTCCTTTCTTGACTTTTACTTCAAAATTAAATCTGCTCAAGTGCATTAATTCAGCGGAAAGTTGCTCTGGCATGTTTGGGGAGACTTAAAATTTGTAATTGATGTTCTTGCCTCAAGAACATTGGTATTTTTTAATTTGATTTACTTTTCTCAAGCTTTAACACCGCACCCTAAAATAATATTTTGTAATTATTTTTTCCCTCTGACTTGTTCAGTAGTTTGGGTCCTGTAATCATTATATCCCATGTCAACTAAAGTATCCTAGCTTTGCTTTTAGGAATGTTTGGGTAATGCAGCTGTTCCTCATATCTTTTTGCCCTCTTTTGAGTTATCATTCATTCACTGAAAAGTTAAAATTATTTCCTGCTAATCATTAAGCAGTTTGATTTTGAAGAATTATATTGCGTATTTATAATATTTGCATTTTTCCTCACATTTTTAATTTAACCACACGAAAGAAAGTGAACTTTCTTTAAAGTAAATATTTTGATTTCAGTCTTCAATGATTCAGAATTGTCAATAATATTCTGAATTTGGAGTAAGTGAATACCAGTGGTTCTCATCTAAATCTTTTTCATAAGATTCCATGTCCTTCTGTGTGTATTTTCAGGAAAGTTTGATCTTTCACGAAAAGGACTTATGTCCTCAAAAATTTTTTTAAAAAAATAAGTTTGATCTTTCACGGAGAGCTACATGTATTTGCTATGCCAGACACATTCTATTTGACTTCCTGCTGCAGAAATAAGCAATAATCAGTGTGTCATTACTGATTGCTCTCATTCAGGAAAGTTGCTACAAGACTAAAACATTTCATGTATGCTCAGGTACATTCAGTTTGTTTCTTGTGTTTATTTTTAATCACAAGGTGCGGGTAAATTTGTAGAAGAGCTTTTGAAATAATTTAAAGTTTGGAATGGTCTCTTGCTTAGTACTGTACACAGGGAAGAGCAAAAAAAAATTCATCAAAAATTGTCCCCAGTTGGGATTAAACCTAGGACCTCTGGATCACCACTCTAATGCTCTACTGACTGTGCTGGTCTGGTATGTGTTGGCCAGAAGATTTCTGAAGTGAGCTGTTTCATGCACCACTTCCCATTTTGGACTAGAATCAATAGAGCATGACTTTATAAAGGCCATGAAGATTCAGGCTTGCAACTGAATGTTGACCCAGCTCAGTTGGTAGAGCATTGGCATGATGATCCAGAGGTTATGGGTTATTGCTCTTCCCCGTGTATAGATCTGTTAGATAATCTGAGAGAAATGCGTATTGTGAAAACTAGAACGAACATATTTATAAGCCAATTCTTTATTACAAATAGTAAGTGATCTCAACGCACGCATGTGACGGATCCACCCTGGCCTTGAAATCCATGGCAGATGTCACCAGAACTCCAAAACAGCAGTATCAGTGGCACCACAAAAAGGACGTATGTCCTCCAATTTGAAAAAAAAAACAGTTGGGGATCTCAGAGAGACACATTGAAGTCACTGCTTCGGAGGTGGGACCGGGGCGACCAGAAGGGTTCGGCGTAACGAATTTCAGCACTCGATTCACCGTGAAAGGGGAAAGTCAGAAAGTAGATCACAATTTAGAAAATATGACATTTTATTCCTCAAGAATACATACAATTTGTCTAAAATCAGTTTAAAAAATTTCATCCATTTTTTTTCTTTTTGATAATGAAATTTGCGCATTTTCACAACCACGCTGTCGATTCTAGCTACAGAACTGTATCTCCTAAAGTAAAAGAAATTTTCAGGTAATAAACATATATACTTTCATCCAACAAAAAACTTAAACAGTAACCTATATGACAATAGATTTTTGCCAAATTAACTTTACATACTTTTCCATAGGTCTGTTAAACCATTAAGAACGTTAACTAACAACTGTTCGGGTAAGCACAGAAAAAGTGCGAATAGGTTTCATTAACAAAAAGAGTAAAACCTTCCTCAAGTACACAAACAATTTAACATTTAAGAACAAGAAGTACCATTTTTGGTATCAAACAACAGTGAAACTATCTAGTTTTTCAGTTTTTGGCCGGTTGAATTTTTAAAGAATATTTTGAAAATACTGGTGCTATTTCTTATGGAATGTAGGTACATCTTATTAGTACCTGTGTTTTATTACCTGTGCAACTACTGCAATCTATTAGTATGAGATACATACTTGTATTACTAATTTGAAATGCTGGTAGAAAAAAATGACGAATTCAAAAAATTTTGCTACAATTTAAAAACGGAAAGTTGTTTTGCTTAAGGCTTGTTCGCACCAAGCGATCCCGTCACCGTCAACGTACCTTTGACGGGCGGCACCTTTGATCTTTTTGACAGGCACTGTGACCGGCAGAATGGGTTGCATACGCATTTGCCCATCAACGTAGCGTTTTTTACGTTGACGTTGACGTGACAGTGACGCTCAGTGTGAACAGGCCTTTACTGAAATAGTCCGATGAAGCTGTGTCACATCAATCTTAACAAACTGGTACTTATTTTACCCATTCAATAATCCACTAGTGATACTTCAGTACTTTTTATGTAATTTACATCAACACATACAATAACATACCGTAAACTATGAAATAGAATTTAAATAATAGTCTAATAATTACAAAGATGATAGAGACATAAAGCACACATTAAAATCCAATGATATAGCACACTGCCCTGTCATTACCATCCTTGACCAATCAAATTCTTTCTCACATACAATACTTGCTCTTTTACAGATACCCACATTAATTACATTAAATATTGCAAGTCCCTTTTATTATCAAGCATAAAAAATATTTTAGAAAGAATGGTATATACACAAACAATGTCATAGCATATTACAATGTTAGTACATTGGTAAAAGGACACCATTGGGGTTTTCCCTAAATTAATTTCACTGAATACAACGAATTCAGTAAATCATGACTAAATCCAAAATTGGTATGGTTACCAGAGGTATTACCCAGCCGGCACTAGATACATTACCATTCATATAAATAGAATGTGCATTTCCATTACTACCTCTGGTTAGATATCCATTGTGATTCACCATTGTGAATAGATACCATCCCAGAGACAGTAATGCAAACATCTTTTTCACTACTACATCTAGGAATGTATCTGTTGTTAGATATGGAGTGTGTCTGGTAACCAGACTACTTTTGGATGTTGTCTTGATCCACTGAATTCAGTGAAAGTCATTTAGGGAAAACTCAATTGAGTTGTATTGCTTGATTACAATAAAATTTGGCATCGTGTCATTCAACTACCTGTACAAATACTATACGTTCTGATATTGTTTTTATTAATTGAAATCTTTACTAAAAATCTTTACACAAATAGATAATATACACAACGTTTTATTTTCCTATTACTTGATAGAATTAAAGCTCAGGGCATTTTCTTCTAATCAATTATGATTCGATGCTAAATTTATCCCTGTAGAATTACATTACTTGTTATTAAGTAATAATTGTACCTCACAAGTCTAAGTAATTACACTGGGTGCCACTTACAATGAGTTCGGTTACTACAAGCACCCGGCTACAACGAGAAGATTTCTTTCTTAAAAATTGTCATTTCTGATTGACATCAATGTCAGGAAAGTTCGGTTACAACGAGTACCGCTTACAACGAGCACATTTTTATGAATTAAATTACTCGTTGTAAGCGGGACCCAGTGTACATGCATTTGCTTCAAGTTTGATGACGCAAAAATATTTAGAAGGGCTGTGCCTTGCTTATAAAAACTCATATTTTCTGAGTTATTTACTGTACAATTTAAAATAGATTCAACAAGTGACATAGACCAGCCTGTCCTTTTGGTATGTAAAAACGCAAGTATACGGAGTAATAATACAGAATAAAACACAAAAATCTACTGCTTCAAAACGACAGAAAAATTGCAATGATTCTGTAGGAGATCATACCTGACTATCATTAATCCATTTACGCACGCTTCAAAAAAAAGTACAATATTTGCTCCCTTCACACTTTTTAATCAAATTGCCTCTAGATTAGATCCCTGGTGATCCCTTAATTATTAATCCCTTAAGTATTAATCTCTAGCGACATAAAAAAATTTACGTCTTAATTTTGAAAATAAATGAATGTAGTATAAAATATACCCCAAACCATTCAAAGTTCATAATACAGATAATCCAGTTTTTCCGTTTTTGGTTTTGTTAAATTTGTCAAATTATTTTAAATGCGGGTCTTCTTTTTTGACAAATACAGGTACGAATTATGTACCTGTATCAATTTGGAAATAGTTACCTGTGCCCAAAATATTAATATACCAGTATTAATTATTACTTGTATTCCATATTTACAAATACTGGTAGCAAAAATAATTTAACAAATTCAGCAAATTTGAGATGCAATTTTAAAACGGAAAAACTCAATTGTCAACTAGGAAACGTTAATACGCAAATGTCACAGATCTGTCTTCCACGACATTGTCAGCCTCCATGTATTCGACACTTTCCGGTCTGCTTGGTGAACTATTCTTACTGTTGCGGTCAACTTGTGCGTAGTGCGGACGTTGGAGCGAGGCTGGTTCTCCCATTTTTGTGTTTTGTTCGGTTCCATTACCGTCGTAAGCGTAGTTAAAATAGTCTGAAGTGTTTGTTTTGTACTGATTTCCTTTATTTTGAAATCTGAAATCAAACAAATAGTTCATGGAGTATTACAAACACGACCAGTGACATTCTGGTTTTCCTTTAATTGTAAGTTAGGTTATTCAACAAATTTGTTAAATTAGTTAACACAATTCAAACTGGTGGTAGTCAAATTTGTTAAATGACCTGACCTACGATTAGAGGAAAACTCGATTGCATTGCGAAGTTGCTTACTGCTTTGGACAGACAAATCAATGATAAATTAATTTTCTTAAACACAACATTCATGCACTAAAATAAAAAATTCAAAAGCACGGAATGCAAGGGAAATGAAAATCACTGATTCAGAGTTCCGCATCAGCATGCAAGCGGAATAATAAACGCTTTGTCTCAAAATGACTTGAATTACTTGAATGAATCATATTTCATACATTTACATGTATAAGTTACATGTCTACTAAACAGCCACCTAAAATCAATTGCACAACAGATTTACAAAGATTACTAGCGTACTCATAATTAGGAAACTAAATGAATTTTAAAAAAACATAAGCGTAAAAAAATCAGATTGCGTCAAACTACTCGCAGTGTTTGTTCAACAAGCGTTATACAGTGGAGCCTCTATTTTACGGCCAACTAATGTGCAAAACACGATTGTTTTAAAGAGCGGCCGTGAAACAGGGGTTCTACTGTATTGTATTAAACTGTCCAAACGAGTGGCCGTAAAATGGGGGTTCTACTGTATTGTATTAAACTGTCCAAACGAGTGGCCGTAAAATGGGGGTTCTACTGTATTGTATTAAATTGTCCAAAACAGGGGTCCTGCTGTATTGTATTAAATTGTCCAAACGAATGGCCGTAAAACAGGGCTTCAACTGTATTGTATTAAATTGTCCAAATGAGTGGCTGTAAAACAGGAGTTCTGCTGTATTGTAATATATACTCAATTACATAATTCAAGATATTTTGCGGCAATTATCTGACACAACTTCTGTCACTATCAAAATTGTGAAAACTTAAAACTTGAAACCTTATTTGTATGATCTGAAAGTTAATTTCCTGCAAATTTTTACTTACATTAGCTTTCTTTTATCCATACGGAAGCACTTTTGTTAAATAAATGTAGATCTATTAATTTTACAAATAATTTTTCATGTACTTTACGCAACGCACAATTTTTTAGGGATGTGTGATGTTAGTAAGCATGAATTAAACTTAAAATCCCGGAACTAAATAATGGTTCAATATTCGAGTTTTCCAAAGTAAACAAAGTTGACAATTTTGGCATTTTTGTACAACTTCTGATGGAATTTAATTGGAAACATTGAAGAGTTTAACATACTTTCAAAGGAAATTTACAGTTGTCACAGTGTTTCAAGTGATTAATATCTCTCCCTGTCTCATTCTTTAATTTAAGCAACAAAAAATACCAAAATTGCCAATTGTGTGTGTTGTGGGAAAGCTCGATTTAGTTCCATTGTCTCTTTTGCGATGTGCAGGAGGAAAAGCTCAAGTTTTGTATTTTCTAAAAGAAAAGATTCGTGTTAGTAAAATTTCTGTTAGTTAGGGGATTTTGCAATATTTTAATTCCTAGGAGAAATTTTTCTTTCAAAGTGCTGTCTCAAAATTAATTTATTTATAGGTATCATTGGCATTTGGAACTGGAGCTGCCATTTTATCTCTGTTTTGTTTCAAAGTAAACTTTTCAATACCTGCATGGAATTCACTTTAAACTGGAATTTTGACAAGCCAAAATTCTATTCATTTTCCGTATTTTTACCAGTACTAATTTTAATTTTCGAACATCTCAAAAGTACAAAACTATCATTCTGATACGACTGAAAATAATGTAAATTCTGGGCAATTTTGGTCAGAATTTGGGCCTCAGAAGTAGATAAATCTCACTCATTCTTCAGTTTTAAACAAGATAACTACAGTTATATCAGTGGTTTAATAAGCACATAGAGCTAGAATCTAAGAATTTATGAGCATTTAAAACTCACTTTAAATCTCTAGCGCTTCCTATAAAACGAAGATTACACATTCTTAAATGCTTTCTATTGAAATTAAGACTTTTAAAAAAGCACACAGCAAAGAATATAAATAGGCAAAAACATACATTGTATCATATTCGAAATATCATGTTGTTGTATAAATTCATTGGAAATGGCGAACAAATAATGTTTTGAGGTTTGGGAGAAATTATCAGTTTAAAAAGAGAAATATCTTTTGTTGCCTATTGAATATGGATAAATCTGGCTAATTAAGGGGGGTGAGGCGAGTGGTAGGAGTGGACAAGGAATTTCATAAACGCGCTGTAAAGATACTGTGTCGTTTGCTGTTTTACGAATCACCATGGCAGTCTCTTCATGGCGTTTAATTGAAGATTTAATTCTGTAATTGGTGGCTCGTAAGAGTCACCTTAGTGGTTGATTGACGGTTTTTGCCCCAAAATTTTGGGCCCGTGGTGGGGACCTACGAAGGCCTTTTGTTGCTTAGTGACAGTACAGTGCATGACGGTTCTATTTGCAGGTGGTGGGGACCCCTAACCACTATATGTTGTAATTGAATGTTTTTTTGCTCGAGGTGGTGGGGACCCTAAAACCTAGAATACAATATCCTTCACACCCCTTCGCCCCCAGGGAGCGAAGGGAGTGAACGAGCCATCTGGTGAAACTTTTTTCACAACCTAATATTTTTAGCATATGGCGCTTTTTCTACTGTCCTCAGTAAAGCTTTAAATGCGTCTTATCATTTATTTGTTTCTCAGTATCAAGATTTACTACAAACTCTTTCTGTGAAAAACGTGATTTCCCTGTAGCAAAATTGAAAACAAAAACAAAAATAATTAGCCAAAATTCGTCACTTACACAGATCCTCTCTGACAACAGTAAACAACCAGTCGAACAAATCCAACCAAGAGAGCTAGACCAGCAATCGCTATGGCAACGATCACACCTGGAATAGGAACGAAAAACATTGAAATGCGTTTTGAATAATAAATCAACATTATTAGAAATGATCACGCTTTCGGCTGTCCAATCATTTACACGGATCGGATACTAATTCACAATGCTATTTTGTTCGTGAACACCTTAACAATGCTTGGTACAATAAAGGTCGTTGGGTAAATGGGCGGCCATATTTGGCAATGATTGCTGGTAATGGTGTCATATCTAGAATTTCTAAGGCCATCGTTTGCATTGATTTCTGTGCTGTTCAAATTGATTGATTTCATTGATTTTTGATCACTGATATCATTATTGCCCATGCGAATTTGCAATGACATGAATCATAAGGCAAAAACTTTGAACTAAAGTAATCTCTGGATAAAGTCCAGATATTTAAAGGTGCAATCATGGAGCCGCCTTTCTAAACTAATTTTATCAGAGGTCTGGATTGGAATTATTACTGAATAACCAGACTTCACACATTGAAAAATAGTAATTGCTTTAGATTTTATATTCAATTTTTTACCGATAGACTAAATTCCATTTTCATATGATAATGAATTACACACTGGAACCTATTTAGAACGGGTAAAATACGCAGAGAGAATTGTTCAAGGGGTGTTCATTGTAACAGAACTTTTTAACAGGGCTGTCAATAATTTTGGTGCAGAGAAATCTGCTCGGATCTTCATCGCTTCAGGAATAACAGGACCCAATATAACTATCCCTTGCTTTGCTGTGACACAAATCTACATCTATTAATGTTTACCTTTAGACAATGCCAGATCATCATCATCATCTTCTCCTACAGCTGGTCCCACGGAAGGTTTATCCGTCGGGAAGTAAGTGACGGGCTGACCGAACCTGTCCGTGACGAGTTGCCCGGCCGTGTTGGTGACGAAGCCCGGAGTCCTCGGGACGGTGGTCGGGGGAAGCGTTGTGAAGCGGGTGGTACGTCGTGTAGGTCCGAATGTCGTCGGGAATACAACTGCAATGAATAGTAAAGACTTTATATTTGCTAAAGAAAAACACAATAGAATGGAAAGAATATTAAGGAAAAGAATGGTTTATCCGGAAGAAAGCGCGAAGATTTACACTTGTCAATATATCTTTTTACACAATTATTATGGTGACAGTGATTGAGTCGTTAAGTGTGGAAGAACCTTAAGGTTTGGGATTGGCATCGGACTGGGGATCGGAATGATGGATCCGTCAATAAGCCATAAAGAAATATAGATATAGATATGAAAGTCATACCATATGGATGAGAAGAAACATCCCATTGCACTGTGGTAGTGGTAGTAGCGGCAGCAGATCTATTTGGAACCACTTTGGACCACCAGAATACTTTTACGTGTGTTCTGGCATTGGTACTCACATTTGTACTGTTAGTTGTGTTGGAGATTGTACTGGAGGTGAAATCTTGCTTGGTGGCAGGAACCACTTTGGTGGTTGTTTCAGTGGAATTTGTTAATATTTCAGCATGAGTAGTCGGGGGGACAGATTTACCATCTTTAGGGGCATTTGTGTAATCCTCGACAGGGTTCTCAGTACTGTTCGGGCTCATACTTTCTGTCACAGGCCGAGAAGTCATACTATTCGTGCTTGGTCTTTTATTCAGAACGTCTGTTGTGCGAAAAGAATTGTTCAGCGCATGCGTTGTGTTACAATGAAGCGCGCTTTTTGATGACGTCAGAGTTCTATTCTGCGCCATTCTCTGTGGTACATTTCCGGTGTAATCCTGTGTAGTACTTTCTGATATCGGACTGTTTGATGATGTCATGTGGTTCATTTCAAAACTGGTTTCAAACAATGTTACAGTTCTTGTTGTTGTTTGTTCTGAAATGTCTGAAGTGGTTACTTTCTTTTATGAACAACATTGGCAACTTTATTTTCAATAGCACATGCATTCTTTAATTGCCTGAAATGGTTTGTGTGGGATAGGGGGACTATGGTTTCATTGCCAGGATGTAGGTTGGTTTGTGCCCCGCATTGATCTGTTGTTAAAGATTACTCACTACCACAGTGCATTATGGGAAGGCATACAGGTCTCACCACACCTTGGACTTACAAATACAAAAAAAAACATGGTATCATAAAAGCATCGGTATTGCAAATGAAGGGAATTTTTAGCAGATTGAAAGATCCTCTCTCGTCAAGGTTGAAGACTTTTATTATCTGTATGTTTTTCAACAAAGTCTGATTCTGTGTGGTACCTTGTCTCTGTCCACTGACGCCTAAGTAAAGGTGCTGGTGTTACAAACCCATGAAAATTCGTCAGTTTTGGTAGACAAATTTGTGTCTTCAAAATTCGAGGATGATTCTCAAATCAACTCTTGCCCCGTACATTACCTGATACTGTGTCCTGAGATTACTTATTTGACGTCAATCATAATCAGCTTCGATACAGGTCTTCCGCTAAGACAAAGTCACGTCCCAACATCCATAATATTCTGAAAAGTTCCCTTGGTGTCCTCTTTGAACAGGCATGTAATCTCGTATTTCACGAAGAACTTTTCAAAATAGACTTATTTTACTTACCGGTTTGGCATCTGTTTCCAGTATAGCCAGTTTTGCAGTTGCATCTGAACCCACTAGTTCCAACAAGAACACAGGTCCCACCGTTTTGACAGTTTATGTTGGTACATGCATCAGTCACAGGTATAACTACAGGTACGGATAGAGAAACAAACATGCCAGCTTAACACTAGTTCACACTGATAACGAATTCTTAGGGCTCGTTCACATGGTACTGCCGGCGCTTGCGATTATCTTAGTCGCAGTCACTACAAATGGGTAGAGAATACACTCATTTCTATGCCAACTGCGATTTTCCTGATACAACCACCAGTTACATTGAGTCCTATGCAACCCATCAGTAATGACAAAAAATCGCAATCGCTGTCGCGCCATGTGAACCGTCCTTTAGGGTTCATTTTCACTGATCAATCACGCCGTCGCAAACCGAAAAAAAATTTTGTGAAGTCGGAGAGTTGGCTGCACCTTCTGCTGGTATTTGGGGTATAGTGGACTTTGCTTCTTTGGGTAGTACTTCTCTTTTCTGACAACTGGTTAGGATGGCTTCCGCTCTGACAAGAACAGGAACTAGAGTACTTGGT
>JBCAUG010026121.1:0-10471 GCA_038406175.1 Haplosyllis leylae
GTGGTAACAGTATAAAAGAAAAATAGAGAGAAGTTTTGCCAGAAACAGTATTTGCCATTAATTTACACTATGACATTTATAAACCTAAAAACTATGTAATAAAAAGGGGTGAATGAGTCTGGGGGGAAAGTTGGTAACAGGAAACTTTGTCAGAACATGGCAACCCTTCAGTGATTTTCAACTAGATATTTCAAATGAGGCTAATATTTTTCAAGAGGTTACAGCACATTAATTATCAAAAATAATTCAATATTAAGAGTTTTTTATCCCCCAAATTGAAGAAAAACCGCTTAAGAAATAGAAAATGAAACATTTTGAGTGAGGCCACACCCAGCTCAGAATACCTACTTATTGATTCCAAAGTTAAGTGGAGATGAGTTCTGAAGGACACCTGATAAAAATCTGTCTTTCAGTACATCATGTTTTGGATGTGCATGCGATCGACTTTTATCAATCCACTTTGAACAAATAATAATAATAACAAATTCCATCTCATATAGGGAGGGCAGCAATCTGACACCCGCACATCACTACAGTGACTTCCGCTTTAAAACATATGCACCGATAGCATTCAGGTACTTCAGGGAACTCTTCGGCATACAACCTGACGATTTCTTGGTATGTTTAACATTAAATTGCTGTTTCTACTCTATCCTTCTTTCAGTGAGAAGAATTTCGTGACAGTGACGTGCTTTACATTTTTTTGTGCATTTCAGTTATCGCTTTGCAATGAACCTCTTCAAGAACTTTCAAATCCTGGTGCGAGTGGTAGTATATTCTACATTACAAATGACGATGAATTTATAATAAAAACTGTGCAACATAAAGAAGCAGAGTTTTTACAAAAGCTACTTCCCGGATATTATATGGTAATTGATTTTTCGATTTTCGCAGAGTAGTCTTACCTGGATATGTAACCGTATTTCGGATATATTTCTTTTATAGATTAATTTTTCTTGCTTGCACGTTTTATTTGTTTCGATTTGTGAAAGCGTCGTGGAATATAGATAACAAATTATCGATACTTTCCAGAACTTGAACCAAAATCCTCGCACGCTTCTGCCCAAGTTTTATGGTCTTTACTGCTATCAGGTTTGTGACAGAATTTACTTGAATTTTCAAAACAGTAATGAACACTCCGTTTTCAAGAGACAGCGACATTTTGAGAATTCATGCTTTTATTTTCAGTGTGGAGGGAAGAACATACGTTTTGTTGTGATGAACAATCTGCTGCCCTCATCTGTGAAAATGCATGAAAAATATGATCTCAAAGGAAGTACATATAAACGTAAAGCATCTAAACATGAACGGAATAAATCGAGCCCGACCTTAAAGGACTTAGATTATGTGGAAATGCACCCGGAAGGCATTATGTTGGAAGCGGATACGTTTACTGCACTAAATAAAACGATAGAACGTGATTGTAGGGTACGTCAACTGCTAAGTATATTTTAAAAGTAAAAAATCCAATGAAGTAATCCTGTGGTTTTTTTTCGACAAAGAGTTTGCCTCGTTCATCAGTGTAAGATGTGGCATTTAAGGCAGATTTAAACATAAATATGTTGATCTGAAAACAAGATCTTCTAGATTTGGTGACGTGGACTCCTCATTTGGGTGACATTGGACACAAAAGGTGCTCAGTTTGCTTCTGCGCGTTAAAATTAATGTTCATCAAATAACATCCAACAGATATATACATAGTGCAATCGACTTCTTAGTGTTGTAAGAACAAACCCTCATGCTAGGAAATGAAATTACTTATGGGGACAGTGAATTTTATACCCTTCATTTGGACTTCTGGTGACGCCTGCCCTTGGATCCATCAATCGTGTGCTTTGTCACCTGTTTGCAAGGGATCGTCAGGTGCGATTCCTGCTGGCCCCACAAACCAGTATGCCACACAAGTGTATTCTCTAACCGGTTAAGCCACTCAGGCTTGGCTTTCAGGCCTGTGAACTTTTATGTTCATTGAACTGGCCAAAAGAAAGAAAACTATTTTCCAAGAAATGTAACAGGTAAAAGTCATAAGTATGTTTTTTAATAGACAGTTAAAAATAGAATTACAACGTTGCTGCGCATTTTAGATTGTGAGGCATGTAGTGTCTGATGGGTTTCTATCTTTTACTGTAACGTGAATCTGTAGGGGAATAAAAGCATTCAGTTGATCAGAAAACATATTCTTTCAGGTATTACAGAGCTTTAAAATTATGGACTACAGTTTATTGTTGGGCATTCACAACTTAGATGTTTCCGCAAAAGAAGCAGTGAGTTTGTTTACATTTCGTTCTCTTCAAAATAGTTTTAAAGAAAAAATTTAGTTTTCAAATCTCCTTTAATGCTCACAGTAGTAGTAGTAGTAGAAGAAGAATTTGATTCAATTTTCGTAACATATTTTGAAATATGTACATTTAAATTTGACATTGAACATGATTAAATAAATGTAGCCTGCCTCAGCAGTCGAGTCTGATAATTGTTTGATTTAGACCTGAAAACTGTGTGCCCAGGCTTCAGAATAGGATAATAATTAATACCGCACAGTACGAGATTCATAGATATAAATTAAATTTAGAAAAACAATTATGTAAATATACTGAGCGCATGATGTTACTGGTAGCAGCCACTTATAGAATGAATAACTTCTTCATTAGGAAGAACAACGACATGAAGATTTAGATGCTTCCGTCAACTCCACTAGTGGTGCTGCGAAAGCTATTGGTTGGAGTGTAAAACCCAATCCTTTGAATGAATGTAAGTAAAACCAAAAGACAATACTATTTGGTTCTGCATAACATGAATACGATGATCTAAAAAATGATAATTTTGAAAAATGGAACATTTTTCGTTGCCTTAGCTTTATCCCGTGGGAGATCCATGAAACAAAGGATAGCAGCGTATTCTACCGCTATGGAATCTATCCAAGCACACTCAGAACCTGTAGAACTTGACAATGAAGATGTACCGTAAGTTAAATCAAGAGCAACTGAAATTATGCATTTCAGATGGTCTTTGTTGTAGTTTTAACAGTAATTGTGTTTTCTGTAGTTGGTCAAATTTAAGTCGTTTTAAAATTTAAAAGAATATTATATATTACAACTGTCAAGTAATCCGATGTAAATTCCACAGTCCTGGAGGTATTCCTGCGCGTAACTCGAGGGGAGAACGGATATTTCTGTATGCTGGTGTCATCGACATTCTCCAAAGCTACCGATTGAAGAAGAAATTGGAACACGCAATGAAAGCTATGGTACATGACGGGGTAAGCCTAATGAATGAATTGAACTGCATTCATACTTACAATGTATAATGTGATAAATCTTTCATTTGTGGGCTAGAGAAGTAGTCAGTGATACTTTCACAACTAATAGTTGTACCAACAAAAGCACACTCCTCTTGTTGGGGTGATCTTTATTTGCAGTCGGTCAAATTTTTTATTCCAAGCGTGCGCACAAGAACCTAGCCTTTTACGCAATGTGAACACACGGATACCCTAAACTTAGTTGCCTAACCGTAAATGTTACTTGTACACATGTAAATAGCTTTTTTCAATTTTTTGTAGGACACAATATCCGTACACAGACCAGGCTTCTACGGACAAAGATTCCAAAACTTCTTTTCTACTACTGTGTTCAAGAAAATACCGTCATGTAAGTATTTTCAAGTTGCATTGCAAATAATTGTTGTCATTATTGTCTTTGTTACTGTGTGTTGTACTTCTAAATCTTGCATGAGTAACCGAAACAATTTCAAGGAACATTTTGGCGAAATCTTATTCAGGAATTTTTTTGTGACAAGATACTCAAATTCAAGTGTAAGAAAAACCTGCGTTGTCATTAGACGTTTTTAAAACTTGTCGTATTTCGTAATCTTAAATTCTTTTAGATCAAACACTAAATCTGACCCAAATACAGGTCAACTTTGTTTCTATGGGTAATTATTTGAGATCTTTTTTTTTTCCACTAAGAATAAGACCTCAAAATTAATAAATTACGTGAGCTTTTGAGACAATAAACCACATCGGAATAATTAAAGGAGTAAGAGACACGTTGAAAACAAGTCTCATTTCCCACCTGTGATTTTGTCTCATAGAAATCAATTTATCAATTACGGATCTGATTTTAAGACATTTCTATGTTTCCTGTCTCCGCATAAATGCCACAATACATGTAAGGGTAGTTCATTTGTTCTGTAATAATGTGGGTGCCCCTTTCCACTAGTGAGCCAGCGTACTTTGTCCCATCCTGTGGTTGATTTGTTAGGTTTTAATCATCATGGTGTCTGACATCTGATCCATGAGTAGGAGTAACTGTTCTTAGATAATAATTATACCTTGTGAATGTAGTTCCTCTAGTCAGCCAGTCAGTCAGTATCTATGCGCTAGCGTTCATAATTATTCCCTGCATAATGTCACCATGCTTGTTTTGCGATGCATGTGCTTATGAATGAAATTGGACTCGCTGTGTTGTGTCTTTATCAAACTTCAGTTGTACATGTATCAACATATCCATGTAGTTTACTTACACATGTATACACGTCCGTTGGAGTCAGAATATTAGAAATAGCTTAATGTTCAGTTACATGTCCTGATTGTACTCAAAACGAAGAAGATTAAATTGCAGCAATAATGGTAAAGTACAATGTCACACATCGCTCAAATCACAAACCGTAAGCGTTTCCTGCACAGATAGCTAGTTAAACTAATGGTACATTAGTCAAAAAGTGAAGTTATATGTATTTGAAGTAACAGTGTAGTGTCATCATATGATCATGTTGCAAAAATGCGCGGAAAGTAATGTGGTGACTACACCCTGAAAAAAAAAACAACCGTTTTGATATTCTACAAGTGTGTTACGATGACGTGTAACTTGTACTCCTTGTCTTCAGTGGATGCACACATCAAAGGACCTCACATGAGGTTCAGAAAACTGGTCCATCTAGGTAAATATAATAGATATCAATATGTTTGTGTGAATATTCAGTCACCCTTATATCAAAGCTGAGTTTTCCCATTGACGCAGTATAACTAGACATACATGCCTCAGTTAATATCATAAAAGTTTTGCTTTTATCTTCTGTTTTGAACCCTTCAAACACAGTAGACAAATTGTAGTAATGGAGTGTCAGTCAAAGGTTTAACAAATGTTTGAAACTATTTCGAAATCCAGTGACCGACTCTAAAATTTAATACGTATCTAAAACGTATTCTAGAATTTCAGATGTGCAGGTGACGGTAAGCCTGCAATCTGAGAACACTTTGTTTCACTTTTCACCCATCGTAAATTATCCAGTCTACTCCATCTCTACAAAAACAAAAACAAATGTTGTAAAAATTGCTTCAGCCTTGTTTTCATTTACTATTCAGCATGTTCAACTTTTCAGCTTCAGTTTTACAAATTGGGAATCGATTCAGAAGCTATTTTATTCTAATGATTAATTTACCTCAATGAATTAGACGTTTGTGAAATTTTGCTTTTGAGAGTAATTGAACCAGATAATGCTTATCCCCTTCTTGTGTTATTTAGACCAATTGATTTTTATGAAAAACTACATTTCCAATGCAATGTACGTAAAATATTTAAACAGAAAAACGACTCTCAGTAAAGTAGCAGCACAATTTAAAGTTGAATTGCTGAACGTCAAAATGGGTTTTGTTAGGAATATTAAAAGTTTTACGGTGTCAAGTTTAATATTGTAAATTAAAGTGTTTGTTTGTTCTTGAACATTGTTGTTATCGCAAGGCTGGGTCGCCAAAAGAGCAATTGGCAGTATATGTTGTCAGTAGAGTAAACGTCATGTACTCATTCTAGTTGCTACAAATCATACTTGAAATCAGTAGTATTTGCACAGACTGAAAGTATAGCACTAACAGAACAATATGTATGAGAAACTTACAAATATGTATGTATTTCTTTGAACAATTTGAAGTACAAGGTAAGAAAAGGACTGTACATCCATTTAGAGTAACAATTAGAATGACTACATTTTAATAGCGCTATTTCTAGCATTTTGAGTAATTTTTTTAATGTGTGCCTTACACATGTGCTGTCGACGTGTAATTGTACGAAGCGGAGGATGGCATCACATTACACAATTACTTTTATTTATTTGCAACTTTATCAGTGTTTCTTCTCAGCCTGCACAACGCTTATTTTATATTTACTTATTCGATTGTAAGATAATGATTTCATTCAATAGTTTTCGTCAATTTCACAGTGTTTATTGCTCTCGCATGCTATTGTCATAAATTGCAAGGTGATTAATTTTACTGGCACCAAAAATACATCAAAGAATCTCTCCGTTTTTCGAATGTTTTAACTATCCTGTGAGATACATAAGTCATGCAATCAATTTGTTTTCACCAAAATGCTTAATCTGTGAGTGCCATAGATCAAATTGGTTTTTCAGTACTTCCATCATCACCGAATAAATGTACGTGGCAATTAGCGACAGTGCGGAATTCATGTTTACTTTGAAGAAAAGCACAAATTACTCTGCTTTGTTTTCATATTGTGAAATATGACAAAACATTTGAAATGGCATTTCAATAGATTAAACATTAATTTGTTATGTAAATAATCTACGTTCCAATTTGTTGCATCACAAAACAGAACCCGAAGGTTTTCTGCTGTCAACAGTTAAAATCTTTAGTCTTAGTTAGTATTATAGTTGTAAGTACTGCTAGTTTCATTGTCCTTCCTACAAGCAGTAATTTTAGATGTTGAAGTTTCATCTTCTCCTTGAACAGACATGAGCATCAAGCTTTTTGAGTTACCGGTACTTATTAAATATAACTCTAGACAGGTCTAATTTTGCCACAATTTTGTGTACGCGGACAGCAAGAGATCCCTTAGTGCTGTTCAACCGTTATTTCGAGTGGCGTGATATTTGTAGTCATGTAATATTTTCTTGCTTAGTGTATCCTGATGATGCACAACAAATAACATTTGGTAGTTTCTGAGCAATTTTGAGGAAAATATAAAAGATATTTTTGACATACCAGTATATGTGGTATTCATTGTTTCTGTGGATGGTCACATATATATTACAGTGTTGTTTCGAGAGATGTTAATACGTTTTATGTTCTTTTCATTCCCCACCCTGTTCAGCTACAAGTGCGCTAGGTTAGTAATTCATCACATGTCATCGTTTACTAATAATGGCATACGACATTATACTTTGAATCCTGAACTGCTCCTTACATTCTTGCTTAAATGGTGTGGTTCTCGAATGGTAGAAATGGAGTGTCTTGATTAATCCAGGTCAACAAATATTACCAAATACCCTTTTGGTTTTTTGGGGGTATAGAATAACATGCCGATGAAGTGGTGTCAGTCCTTTCATCATACATATAAAACTTCACTAAATAAAATTTTGGTGTAGGATACGAGTAATAGTGTCTATGATGGCGGAGGTTAAGCTAATCCGCTCAAAAAGAAATAAAAACGAGTGAGATTGAACTAACTGTAACACAAACTGTTAACATGAGTGTATCATCACTATATGCTTAAAAAATGTTTTCCAAATCAGTAGACATAAAGTTCATTACATACGTGAAGGCTTAAATAGAGATGTACGGTAATTTAAGAATAATAGAAGTAATAATCTCATATTGAGTCGGATTATGTTTATAGCCTGTTAACCTTATTAACGTTTATATTTCAGCCCTAAAACATTCACCTTCCAAGAAAAAGGGTTTACCGGGGCGTCAGCGATCCGTGACAACGTCAGAGGTAGATGGAAGAACGCAGGAAAGAACACATGACAGAACTCGTTCTGCTACAAGTAACGAAGAAACAGGTACGGGTTGCGATGTACGTCGATGCTTTGAGAAATTGACTTCAGTTGTAACCGGGGAAACAACCTTAGTGTCAACGTCAAAGTTTAGCATCGTGTCAGTGGTGACGGTGTGTTGAATGGAACAGTAATGTCTTGATCCATTCTAACTTTCAATATGGCTTTCGTCATGTTAAACCTTGACGGCACGTCAACGACACGGAGACTTTGATGCCCAGTTCGAACTAATCTTCACAATTTTCCAGTAATTTATGCTGTCTGCCGCTCACTCTGGTTATAAACATAGTTTAAAAGTTATTTCAGTGTAGCAAAATAACTCCGGTTGATACATTAATAGTTGGCGCAATTGGTGGAAGACCAGATCTTTTACCAGCTACATCCACACCACCTCCCACATTTGCCGAGGCACTTGCTGATGGACAAAAGGAACGTAGCCTGGCTTCAGCATCCAGCGGAGGAACGACGTCACATAGTCACACTCGTCTTTCCACAACATCTACCAAGTCATCGTAAGTATCTGTATAATGTGGGACAATGTGTATCGAATTACTTGGATGTTTGCTGTGTATTTGGTCATTTTACTTTATCCCAGAATATTTGATATTTCGCGTCATATGCAGTGTAAAACTTCCAAGTAACAGTTCCTAAAAACAGTGGATGCCAGGCTCACAGAATATAAGTACAGTCATTCTATCCGATCAAATTGTGAAAATTGTAATAGAATAATAGAAATTCGATAATAACCACAGACTTGCATACACATATGAGCTCCCTGAAACCCTAGACAGCCAGCTTCTACACTTTATCACACCCCTGTCCTGACCTGGTTGGGGAGGGGGGTACCCTGGGCGCAAACAATGAGCAACAGTAGCTATTTAATAATTGGCAGTTTATTAGTCAAATTGTCTTTTCATCCCAAGTATTTTCTCTTAAAGTTGTGTTTATTACGATTTAAATCAACTGTGAAATTGTCCATATTCGACAGGGTGGAAATAATTGGCAGTGCAGGTCAAATTGCAAATGAAGAACTTCATGGATCAGGTTTACTCAGTTCACCTGTTCACAGTATGTCCGAGTCAACTCCAACCCACACCGAATACACGGAGGGTACGCCTAGTTTTACCACGTCTAGTCCAAGTTGTTCTAGTGATATGCTAGGTATGATATCCCACACCTCACTTGCAATAACCATACTTTCATCTCAGATCTTTCAGCAAGAGTGCAAATAATCTGTAACTAGACAAATAAAGATTAGTTGACGCAACTGGCCGCATTATCATGACTGGGTGGCTACGGATGAAAGATCTCAGATGGTCAGCCTTTTCTTTCTATCAATGAATGAGTGATGCAATATCTGAAAAGCAATGAATTGTCTTTATCACCGTTTCACCTAAATCAGTGTAATGTTGTTATCGAAGTTAATGTCATAATATTCCTTCTTGTCAAGTGTGTGCGAGCACCATTTCCAATCTTCTTTTGAAACAGAAATTGGTGTAATTGTTTAGTGCTATTGTGATTATCTACTTGACTGTGAAATTTTGATGTGAACATTGGTCATAAAGTGCACATATACGATATGATTTGCAAACAGGAATTAAATCAGGTTATTTATTCTGATAAATTCTTGTACTTTTGCCCTCTTACGTAATTCTCGCCCTGCATGTAAACAAATTCAGAATTTTCACTGCATGATCAGTTTTTATATGAAAGGGAAATCCCATGACGTTCCTTTGTCTAGTCCTTGAAGTGTATATTCAGTGCTGTATTTTGTGGTCGACTTTGAGCACCATTTCCGGAGTTTACCCACGTGTACAGAACGTTTTCTTTGTGCACACTGCTCGCACTAGCAGGCATCCTGTTTGTGAAAAAAGCAGCACCTCATCTTGGTCAGAGAAACACATTAAAATAATTTATTTTGCTTTGTTTTTATGGTGTATAATTCCTGTTTTAGTGGCAAATCTTGTTATTGACAGTGCTTTCCCTAACGAAAGCAAGAACAAATCAAATAAGATAAACATCACAGCTTGTACCTTTTCTGGTGCGAAGGTGGTTTCTGTACTTGTGCATTTTACAATTGCACTTTGTTACATTATAATTTACATTATACGAGTGACATATCTTAGAATTGTACCTATGAAAGTTGTGTTTAACTTTCAGATGGAACACCTCAACCAGTCATACGCAGTAGTCACCAGCGCATGACTTCAGGGCAAACAGTCAGCGCAGAAAACATCGAACTTGAAGTTACTAACGGTCACGGAGCGGGTGAAGTTCTTCAGTCCAAACCTGAGGCAGTGTCCAATTCCTCAACCTTGTCAACGCAACAGAAAGCAGCCGATGACATTGTGGTAAGATATCTTTCATAGGTGTAAAAACATATTTTCACTTGGAACAAAAAATAATTACAACTGTATTCGAAATTCAGTCTTTTATCAAACTGTACGCATGCGGGAAACAATTGCAGATAGCGTTCAAATAGTTGTCTTTGTGTGTGAAGCACGTCTAAAAATATGTTCGATATTACTGTGGCAAAAGTACGTTTAATTCTAATGATGTTGAACATACCAGTAGCACTGGAAATTGATGTCGAATGCTGAATACACGTTTTTAGTCGCGCCGCCTCTAGAGCGGAGCGACTTATCTGGTCACTACGGCGTCTGTCTGGATGTATGTATGTAGG
>JBCAUG010026143.1:0-10471 GCA_038406175.1 Haplosyllis leylae
TCCTGACCCCTACTTCAGAAAAGTACAGTTTTTGGTGTGAACAGATATACTTGTTATTGGCTGGAATAGGGTTAATAGATAATCGAACGGATTTTACGAAGAGTGTAGATTCAGATTCATGACGTCCCCAGTTATCAAATAGGGGTTTCCCAGTGACATGCTACTAAGAATAGAATAAATCTTGGAGGTTGTCCAATATTTCAGAAAAGGGAAATCCCCTGTTTATCTGTCCCATACAATGATCAGTATATCATTCAGGATCCTTGATCCTATTTTTAGGAGGGGGGGGGGTCCTCTTAATGTTTTTTCCACTTTTTTGCAAAAATATAACGTAGTACAAAATCGTTTTCCTTCTATCATGTGAACGAACATTGTAATACATTTTTGTGAATAAAACGGACCTGAGTAACTTCACTGGGCCGCTCGCAAGAAATTCCAAAAATAAGACCCAACCAATGTACTGCTTTGTGTATCTGGACTTGGGTATAGACAATGGTAGATCCAGGGTTTTCCAGATCTGGCGCAATCTCAAAGCGGGGGTGATAACCTGTTATTTTGTTTTTTTCTGAAAACTGCATGAAAAGAAAGAAATTGGACCGAAAAAGGGCGCCTTAACTGACACCCACCAATGCTGGATCCGCCAGGCTGA
Source organism: Haplosyllis leylae (assembly GCA_038406175.1). Classification (NCBI taxonomy): domain Eukaryota; kingdom Metazoa; phylum Annelida; class Polychaeta; order Phyllodocida; family Syllidae; genus Haplosyllis; species Haplosyllis leylae. The sequence goes on from JBCAUG010026143.1 coordinate 650, forward strand.
GGCCAGGGGAGAAGTACTTTGTCGAAAGAAGTGGAAAATTTCATAGTTTACAATTTTTCACTATTGAGCAAATCTGTGTGATCATAGGATCACCTAAAATTTTTGCACATGCACTTGACACCCAAGATACGGGGAGTTCCCGAAGTGATAAACGTAAACCCTTGGACAGTAAAAAACCACAACCCAAATAATAATAGTGATGACGAAACGAGGTCAGGGACCCGCAAACACAAAGGCGTACACTAGTTCCATTCTTTTCTAACAATTCTCAAATTTTCCTTGAAAAAGGTTTGAAGTCTTTCAAAGTTGTATCACATCAATTTGAACTCTTTTCAATTTATTTTTCTCTATTCTCAAAATGTCCTTGTTTAGTGAAAAAAATACCATAGTGTGGACAAAAAGACCTCCGAGGAGAGCTATCAAGACGTCTTGGAGTAGTGTACGCTAGTTTCCAAAAACCAAAACAAACATGACGACGCGTGAGTTGTAAAAACGTGGTCGTTGACTGTACAAAATAATCTATGTGGTGGACCTACTTTTCATGTCATGAGAGTGGAAATCTACAAAGTTACAGGAATTTAATTACATGAAGGCAGACTCTGAACGGTAAACGTATGTGGAAACGTCGAGATTACGACAGCATTTGCCAGTCTGGACGATCAGCGGAGTAACGGTAGAACACACGTTTGGTGAGATTTTTTCTCGTATTGTTTTTGTTGAGAACCATTTTGATGATTTTCAGGTAGTTTTGGGAACTTTGATACAACACATAGAGCTTAGGTTTTGTTGAATTTTCTCTTGTTTCAGAAAATTCTCATCTTTGGAATGTTGAAAATCAGTCAGTTCCACGTGCTTGAAAGAAACATCATACATGTAAATATTGAATAATTGAATATTCTGCTATAACTATGAAGGCTTCAAGGTTTATCGTTTTTCTTTACTGATCATGCAAGACCAGGCTCAGCCAGTCAGGGGCAGGGAAGTGAGGTGGGTGGGGGTCGCCCTTCTGGGAAGGGGAGGGTCACCTACCTACTAGTTGGGGGGATGCGGGGTGGGTGAGATGGGCGGCCACTTTTATTCAGTGGACATATTCAGGACCAGGACAGAGTACCCCCCACCTGCCCACCACCCCCTCCCCCGGCCAGGACAGGACAGGACTTGCTCTACCATCTGCCCCACCCCACCCCACCCCCTCCCAGCCAGGACCAGGACAAGTACCCCTCTGCCCCCATTGCCCCCCCCCACCCCCACCGGCAGGACACGCCATGGACAGAGCGATATGCCTCTTGCATTTTCACGCAGGAAAACTTATCTTGTCTCATTTTGTGTCGATTTATGCAAAGTGGCGGAGCCTTCTGGAGTGCCACTCTGTATTTTACATTTTTCAACAAAACCCCAAATACTCGAAGAAGGGGAATCTTTTTTTAAAAAAATTTTGGAGGACACAAGTCCTTTTATGGGGCCACTGATACCCCTGATTTGGACTTCTGACATCTAACCTGGGTTTCAAAGCCAGGGTGGATCCCTCACTTGGGTGCTTCCTTGCCTACATGCATTGGATTCCTCAGATTCACCTCTTGTGTGACACCTGCTGACCTCTTGATGGCCAGCATGGCAGCCGGTCGAATTTCCTACATGCATGTAGCAAAAGTAGGATGCTGGGATTCGAAGGGGGATATATAATGAGTCAGTGTGTGTGATTTGAAGATACATGTGTGTGTGTGTCATTTGAGGATGAAATGCTCCTGTGGTTGTACAAAGGGAGAACAGCATAGGTGGTTGAAACCTTAAAATTGTAAATATTGTATTTAGAATCATAAATTGTGTTTTGGGCCATACAAAATTTCATACTGGTTAATTCTCTCTTTCTCCAGTGAGAAATCTAGGAATTTTAGAAGTCCAGTCCATCCTGCTGGATCCTTTCATTAGCTTCCGACGAAGTTGAAAATGGACAACAATACAGTTGTGGTTGTTTTAGTGTTTGGATCGAGGTTAATGTGCTATCGTAAATCTTCGTACGTTTGATAAAAACTGAATGGTCGTAGACGTAGAAGTTTATAATAGGAAGTAATGGTTGTTGTTCAACAGCATCTGGTTCTATTTTACATAAGTGCATTGTGCTAGTCTAGTGGCAAGGAGCGCTCTGAAGCAGAAATGAACTTCAAGAATAATTTCTAGTGAGGGGATGGAAAATTACACCAAGACGTGTCAGCATATTTTAGTCCAATTTAAAAGTACTGGCCTAAAACTGTAATTTATTTACAGGGAAAACATTCAAAGGATTTGAAATTAAAAGCGCACTTACAAATTGAAGATCGTCCAAGAAACAATATCTCGGTAGGGAGGTATTGTGTGTGTGTTTTTTTTTTGACAGATGAACGGTTTTTACAGGTGGTGGATCCAGATTTTTATCCATGAGAATGTACGCCTCAGTATGTGTATGTGTGTGTGTGTGTGTGTGTGTGTGTGTGTGTGTGTGCGGCTTAGGGGGGCGGTGCACGTTGGTGTATGACGACAGGCCATTCATTAATTTATTTTGGAATAGAAGCGCTAATAATGAACCCCTTGGATCCGACTATTCTTACAAACCGAAATCTTTGCACTGATTAGTAGCTAAAAACGGCACAAATGAGCAATGTTAACGTAACATGCTGACAATTCAGTTTTGCTACGGTACAACTGCCGTTATGTAGATTTACTGTAGATACTTTTTTTCCCTAGCAACAAGGTCTGAAGAAGATAATTTCGAAACTGCAGTAACCATTGTTTAAGCCCTAAATAAACCAAAATACTCTCAAAATAGATTACTAGTTGGTGTTGTAGATTGCGTTCAACTATATTACTGTAGATACGTTTGTCTACTTATGGCAACTTGACACAGTTCACCGAATTGTTTCCCGGTTACTTTGAAACTTTCAAAATTTGTAAGGATTCTCAGAAACTCCCTCACAAGCCAAAATACCGTATGTTTCAAAAAATCAAAGCACAAAACAGACATAGAGGATCCGCATAGATAACCCTAAAGCGGCAGGTCATGTTGACATAAATGTTCAGTGAGAGTTACACGAGCGTGAATTTGGGGGGACCCCCCACGATCTGAGCGACACCTTCACTCTACACTCTAAGCAAAAGTCGTTCTCCGAGCATCCCTACGGCCTCTGTGTTTGCGTTTGAGTTTGAGCTCGTGTTTGAGAGTTTTGGATACAGTCCAATGCTAATTTGACTGTATACAATTTTTTTTTATTCGACTGTATTCAAAAATGGCAATGCAAATATCATTTACATTTTGTATACAGTCGGATGCTAAGACTGCAGGATACAGTCCATAGGGTACAGTCCAATTAGCATTGGACAGTATACAAAAACATAAATATTTTGATTTTGAACTCTAACACAAGCTCAAACACAAACAGAGCTTTAAAAAGCACACTGTTCTGTTTGGTCGCCATAATTTTTACGGACCACGTACGTAGATGTAGTAGGACAAAAGGTCCTGTTTTCAACAATCTTTTCTGTTGACAGAGGGGGGGGGGGTTTACCCTAGTCCAGGTCATCCTGCCGGGGGGGCGGCACCCTTGTCGAGGTCATCCTGTCCGGGGAAGGGGGGGTACCCTGTTCCAAGTCATCCTGTCTGGGGAAAAAGGAGGGATAGTGTAGGTACCCTGTTCAGGCTCTGCACGGTCCCAAGTACCGTGCAGCCATCGACTACACATCTTAGGTTGAGAGCCTCACAGGGATCCAACCAGAAGGGTGGCCAATGGCTATAGTCATTAATCGGAGCCAATCAAGGTCAAGTACTTAAGGTAGTGCGCACATAGCATCGGCATGCTTCACGTAGTAACCAGAACTAGGCTTAGATGCCGAATCAGGAAACTAGGCTTAAATGCCAAGAGCAACATAACACAGGAGATTTGTAACATACTGCAATAAATCAGTTAAACTACAAGTATCTCTTACTTGTGTGGAACCAGAGGTAAGACGCACCTTAGAGAGATCTACAGTATCGGAGGTCTACTAGGCTTGCCCGTAGCGATACGCTGTCTCAGCCGTACCTCAGACTACCGCCATACTGCCGTACCCAAGAGACCTCACAGCTCCCCCCCCCCCCACGGGCGGTTGTGGTCGGTTTTTTTTTTTTATTTCGGAATACATAAGTCCTTTTTGTGGGGCCACTGATACCCATGTTTTGGACTTCTGGTGATGTCTGCCCTGGGTTTCAAAGCCAGGGTGGATCCCTTTCTGCGTGCTTTCTCACCCGCGTGATTCACCTCAGATTCACCTCTGGTTCGACACCTGCTGTATACCACTCGGCCACTCCGGTTCGGAGTGTTAATGGTAGGCTGTCTTGTACGAATGGATGACACGCATCATGTGTCCACCACGTATCAATACTCAGAAGGGGGCGCTGATCACATAATTGTTTTTAAAATGCTAAAAATCCTATTGACATATGATTTTTCCAATTGTTCTGAAAAGGTACCTTATACCAAGCATTGATTTCCAGTCCAAAAGAAAGAAATCTTTGGAAAGACATTTTCTTCAAAACTTTGATTTGAGTACTGAAGACTGGGCAAAAGATCTGTTGGTGGCAGCCACTTTTCTTCTGAATCGTGAGTCTTTAATGTAATTTTTTTCCTCACAATGCTCCGACTTAGTAAAACATTGCAGACTTTTGAGTTTGGTATGTATTTGTAGTGGTGTACAATGAACTTCATTGTCTTCACAATCAGAGGGGACGGGGTGGCGTACATAATACGATTGTGAAGATTTATCTTTCAGTTTAAGGAATACAGGCAACCGAATCATTTCGAACTTTGCAATTGGACGTACTTTGAGTTTAATTTTACACACAGAGAGACAGACAGACATGACTGATACGTTTGAATTTAACCACTAAATTCTTGAAACTTCAAGTTCAATTGTTTTATTGTTATTTCTACAATACTTGGTATAATAATTTGTACTTCTTCATCAAAAATGATAGCAATAGACAAACATCCAAACCGTGCGGCTATTATACACAATATGATTGTGTATGTGTAACCAGTAATTACCGCGCGCACCCGAGTACCGCTGGACAAGATAGGAGTACTCCTCTGGACAGGATAGGGGATACCCCCCCCGACAAGACCAGGGTTTGATCCGCTACGCCACGGGCCACGGGCGGTACGTCTCTTGCGGTCATGCAGGACTTTCTCGTTAAATGGAAGTTTAGGATGAATATGACAACAAGAAAGTCCTCCTGCGTGAACGCAAGAGGCGTCCCGCCCGCTGCATAGCAAGTGCACGGGGGGGGGTACCCCAGTCCTGTCTTGCCTGGGGGTACCCTAGACTTGCTCTGCCTGGGGGTGGGGGGTACCCCAGTCCTGTCCTGCCCAGCAGGGTACCCTGTCCTGCCTGCCAGTTGGGGGTGGAGGTACCCTGGTTGGGATGGGACCCCCCCCCCAGAAAGGACATCAGACCAGAGGCCAGGGAAAGAATATGGGACTGGGTACCCCCCCCCCGGGTGTAGACAGACAGACACATGTTGAAAACAGTACCTTCCCCATTCCTTCGGAATGCGGGCGGTACCAATGACTATTTACTATAGTAAGGTTTACAAAGAAAGAAAATGTTGTCTTCTGTTGTGTATTTGTAAACAAATTAGGTGGGTGGGCAGCAGCATAGATAAACAAGAGGTGGATCGCTTCGTGACGTTGAGCGGAGATGATTCACCAAATGTGAATTTAGTTTTGAACATGAGAAAAATAAAACAGTGTCAACAAATTTAGTCGTTATCTTGATACTCATCTGCTTATCTGTGACGAGTAAAATTTGTTTCCAGACAACTTGCTGTTCAGCTTTCTTGGCAATGGAAAAGTGAAATAATTGATAAAACTAATGTTATACAATTGAATGCCAGTGTATACCTGGGCAAGTTGATTTTCATCTGGGGAATTTAAATATCTCCAAGGTGGAGTAAATTCTTAACTTGCCGGTACAGATCATCTACACTGAAAATTGATTTTCATAGTGTCACAATCTGCGACGGAAAAAAATCGTTTAAGAAACTTGTGATGGAAGAGTTCACATTGAAAGTGCACTGAATACGAAGAGCCACCGTCTCTTGTGGTTGTGGTTAAATGGGTGGTTGCAAGTCTTTAGCGGATCTGAGGGGGGGGGGGAGCCAAGGACTCCCCCCTCTGGGTCCACATTCTTTCATTTTCATGCATTTTTCAGGAAAAATAATAGGTTGGCGCCCCCACCTTGGAGGTTGGCGCCCCCCCGGGAAATCCTGGATCCGCCACTGAAAGTGCATGGAGTTGTCACAATGACATTTTCAAAGTATATTCGAATCGAAATTCAACTATAATCTGAACATTTATTGAGACGTATAATCCACTTTTTGCGCGAAAATAAAAATGACAAACACAGCACTCTGTTTTGGTTAAATACAGACATATATCTGACATAAAATAAACGTTTTTTTTTTTAATTTCTATATTTACAGAAGTCTAATCCGGAACAATTTGGTGAATAAGAAACATTCACGCGAGCATAGGATAAAGCCAGGATTTATTCTCTCAGATTACATCTGGACACACGCGAAGTAGACAGTTGTGACGTGAAAGAGGCGAAGTACGAAGAGTTCCACCCTGAATGAGTCAACGTCTTTATAAAGGCTTATTCACGCTGAGCAAAAGCCAACGTAAAAGCGATAACGCTTCCTCGATGGTCCTTCAACCAGTTGTGCAATCTGACGGCTTAACGCAGAGTGATTACCTAGATGTTCTAAATCATCTTTAAAGGATCATAAAATAGGACATTTTCAATACAGGTATATAAGAACAATAGGAGTGTTACAGAAATCGAAAGAGGAATTTTAATTGGAACGTCGTCGGCGAGTTTAATTTTCAGAATGTCAGCGAGTTCGGAACCATGGGATGATAAGCGCAGCGGAAAAGTTCGGAAGGTAGGAAGACGAAAAAGACGAAACAAACAATTAAAGTCAATTACTTCAACAAATCAAGTCTTTCTGACCCAAAGTAATGCCAACGAAAGTTATGCCCCTCTAAACTTGACCGTGACCAAGACTGCAAATGAAGTTAATGAAGAAATTAGTGTTTTTGAGGATAATGTTTGCCCTGAATTAGTAATAGATGAAAAAGCCTCAATAGCAGCAAGTACTGACCTTAATAACAATGACACTACTAATACAAGTAGTGAATGCTATTCGTTAAAACACAAGAAGTTTAGGAAAAGGTCCTACATGAGTAGCACGAGTAGTGTCAGTGATTGTTGCAATAGTTCCATGTTCTGTGAAAATGACCAGTCGGTGGAAGGCGACGCACCCGGTGAAAAACTGAAAAATTTGCCAATCAAAAAGAGAAGAAAGTTTTTGGGAAAAAGGGACGATTCCAGTCATTCGGGTGAAAGTCATAGGAGGAATGAAGATGAGTTACTGTCAGATAATACGAACAACGTTGGTTATGAGCAAAGACTGTCGAATCCAAAATCCCATGAAAACGTGAAAAATACTCAGTTCAGCGCAATTTTCGGCGAGTTTAGTCAGTTTTCAGAGAATTATTCAAATAACAATAAAGATGGAGAAATTTCGCTGCAAGGGGTAAAACATAAGCCAGTCGCAAAATCCCAACAACCTCGACAAGTGAAAAGAAGATCCTCGTGTCAAAAAATGTCAAAGGCTGAAGGGAACTATTACACAGACAAGGATCGTTATGCTAATCTGAAGAGTGGGTGGTTTACCAATAGACAATTAGCAGATTCTAGCGATTCATCACCCAGGGTGTACGAAAACACGAACCATCCATTGAGCAAAAGTGCTGCGATAGACTCATCAAACTGCGGTATGGCAAATGTCAGCAAAACGCAAAATGATGAAATGTCAGTTACGCCGATAAAAACTGAATCACACTTGGACGTTGGTCCCACCGAGGCAAAAAGACAAGGACAAATGATAAAAAATATGTCTCTGGAGGAGAAAAAGGAGTGCGCTTCCAGAAAGGATGGATTTTACCAAAAACGGAAGACAAGTGAAGCCACGTGCTCACAATGTGTACACTCCACTGCACATGCGTACAAGGTTACTGGAGCAGTTACCAGGAAGATTACAAAACCTTGCGACTCTTTTCACAGAAATCAACATGAGCGCAAATTTGATTGGATACTCAATTTTAATGAAAGCGGTTTTAATTATTTGAGTCATTCACTGAGTTCAAACATTTTTCCTGAAAGTCGTGGTTTGTCACCAGTCCGAGGAAGTTTCTGCAAATTTTCAAAAAATTGCTATGCAGAAGCTGGTCTCCTTCCAGGTGGACTCGTGAGTAATAACTGTCCGAGCAGAACCAGATCTAAACTCAAATATGAACGGAATATTGACAAGTACCAAGCAATTTGTGCAGCAGGACCAGACATGGCAGAAGGTAACGATGGCTGAGATCATTTATTTATTTTATTATTAATTACTTAAATTTAATTTAAAAATTATGTTTAGACTTTACACAGGTGCGCATTGCATGGTTCGGAACCCAGAACTTTAAAATAATAAAAATTAATCCAAAATAAATTTTTAATAAATAGTTGAACTGATATTTTAAAAAGTGAGAAAATAATTACACTCAATTTAGAAAATAGGAAAACACTGGAAACCAATTGAATTTAAAGTAAATGCAGTTTAAAAAATTGAAGACAATTCTTTCAACGGTCAGTCTGAATTTAATGTACAAACAAGATTTTTTTAGGTTAGTTTGTGAGTAGGGAGGGCACGACTACCCTATTTCATTGGTGCACTAGTTGGACAGCATTAGTTGACTATTTGTCAACTAATTGGCAATCAGACATAAAATAGAAATATGTGTACCACAGGCCACCTACCATTTATACAAAATACTTCCACAGTGACATTTTCATTCAAATTATCAGTATTTTGGAATACAGCTAAGACTAACACAGGTGTCATCAGCACCAGATCATTGGCCTGTGGCCACCTAATTTAACCTTTAGGCCACCTGATTTGGGATTCTACTGGCCCAGATTGGCCACCAAATTCTAATGATTCATTCTAGTATTAAAAAAAAACAATTGAAATGTTTCAAAATTTGAAATCAGGGGATTATTTCCAATTTTTGGTTTTGGCCCCCCTGTATTTGATCTCGGTCACCTGAAGTTGTCAGTGACTGGCCTAAATGGGCCACCAATTTTTTGAAACTTAATGACATCCCTGGTAGCTAAATTAGCACCAAGGGGCTTAACAGCACATTTAGTCAGAGTTGAATGTGTTTTAATTTCATTTTATTTCCTTATACTTTAACTAGTTTTTTGCTGGAAATCTTTTTCTTTCAGTAATAATTTTTTTTATATTGACTAGTCAACTACCAGAATTGCAGTCGACTAGTCATTGTTTTATCCAACTAGTCAACTGGTCATAGTCATTCTGCCTTCCCTATTTGCCAGTGATTTTTATTTTTGCAAACTTTGTTTTGGAACTACTGAAATTGAAACGAGACACATTACTGACTCGTGATGTCGCACTGTTGTTTGAATCCTGTGTTTTATCTTCATTTTCCCAGGTTTTTACCGCCCGCATTCCGAAGGAATGGGGAAGGTAATGTTTGCGCAGGCGTCTGTCCGTTCACAGGGGGGTGGGGGTATTCAGGTCCAGCCGGGGGGGGGGGTACTCAGGTCCAGCCTCAGGTCCAGCCGAGGGGGATACTCAGGTCCAGCTGGGGGGGTACTCAGGTCCAGCTGGGGGGGGTACTCGGTCCCAGGGGGGTACTCGGTCCCAGGGGGGGGGTAATCGGCTGAATACCCCACCTTCCCCCT
>JBCAUG010026154.1:0-10470 GCA_038406175.1 Haplosyllis leylae
GCTGTCAGGAGTTTGCCATTGTGACATGGCTTGACCATGTGGGATCACAATGGCAAAATATCCACATCACAATAGCAGAAGTCCACATCACAATAGCAAAAGTCCACATCACAATGGGTACTGTGTATCAATCAATGTATGAATCAATGAGAATGCTGTATATAAGCAGAAGAGCAAGCAAGGTGAATCCAAGAAGGGAGGAACTAACAAGAACAAGGACCAAAAGAAAGGCCCAGGACCTTGTTTTGTATGTGGAGGAACAGGCCATTTCATCAAGGACTGCCCCAACCCCCATAAGAAGTCTTGAAACTCAAAAGGGGGAGCCAGAAGAAGACTACAGAAGAAAGAGACTAGGACTTTCATGGAGGCATCCCCAGACCCAGAAGAAGATACCACCCAGCAGGATGGAGGTAGGGCTCTTTTGTATGTTTATGTGTGGTGGTGTAGGTGGGGGTGGAGGGTTTTTGAGTCCAAATTTGTGTCAAGCTGAATCTGGTGTTATCTCATCTGGGGATAGTGGAGGGGGTTCAAATATCAAAATTGATCAGAATGGCCTGACACACATTTTGGTTTAGGAACTTTTGAAATTCAAGGAATTTTTTTGAAATCGGAAAAAGTTCGTAAGTTGCCACAAACAGCCAAATGCACTAACGCAGATACGCTCAAACGAACACCTGAGTGACCAGATAAGTCGTCCCGCTCTTAAGAAAAGGCGCGACTAAAAAATCAAACCGATCAAATTTGGTTGATTCAACGTCTCTCATGCCAGGCCAATCGTCCAATGATTTGTTTCTGCTGATGACTTCACCACTTCTCATACGTTCCAGATGATGTAACAAATCAGACATGTCCGTTGTTCGAGATAGATCAGATAGTTTACTGCTGCATTTCCGAGCCATAAACTGAATCCGCACGTCCTGTCTGGAATACAGTTTGTTAATCCGAGAATCGCCCAAATCTAGGTGATACACCGCCATCTCATCAATGACAATATGTATTCAATCCAGAAAAAAAAAGAGACCGTAGCCAACAGAAATTGTTTTTATATCCGAACTTATCCGATTAGTATAACTCCCGCATCAAGCAAATGACCTTCTGATTTACGGATTCCGATATTAAATACACATATTTGCTGCACTAAGTAACCTGAGCGTTTAACGCTTAACTTCCACTTAAAATCATGCAACAACTGATAAGAAATGGTCAACAGTTAACTGAACGTCACTTCCTCATTTCAAACTTGAGATAAATGATATAAATCTACACATGTACAAGATCAATCCTCGTATAGACATTTACGAACTCCTTTTGAAAGGGTCTCCTTTGCAACGTTTGAATAAAATCTTCAACCCATGTGACACATAAAAGTGTTACCTTTCCGAGTCATGAACATTGGTATGATAAAGGTTCTAAAGAAAAATGGCTCAAGTTTCCTGTCGCTTACATAAAGAGTTCCAACACTTTGCTCTGATCTTTGCTGTGTAACTATAGATTAGCTGTAATTTATCGATATTCCTCACCAGTAAGATCAACCAGAGTCTCTGTGTGCTAATCCGAAAAGAAACGTTTTGATAATCTCCTAATACATGTTTAATCTTTTCGAAATCAATCTGCTCAGGCTCCCACTTTTTTGAATTGACAAAATTCTAGGTGTTCCAGATGTACTATTGTCATTTTCTAGGGTTCCTCAGAAACCCTACAACCTATCTCTAAACAAGAAAGTCCGCCTGCGTGAATGCAAGAGGCGTAGCGCCCGCCGCGTAGCAAGTGCTCACTCTGCTGTCCTGTCCTGTCCCAGGGTACCCCCCTGTGGACGGACACACACCTGTGAAAACATTACCTTCCCGTCGTTCTACGTACGCGGGCGGTAATGACTTATTGCCGTTTCTATCAGCATAAGGCAATTGTATATGGAGCCCTTGTGAGTAACGCTCGTTTTGCAAGGCCCCAAACACCAAGACCAAGAAAATGACGTCATGAACAAAGTTCAAATGGTGTCTCCTGACGTTCTCCAAAATGACGCCATGGCAGCATTCTGTGTAAACAAATTCCAACCAATGAATGCAAGTTAAAGTAGGCCTGCTTATCATAAAACTGCCAACTCAACCAATAAGGTGACTCTAACTGGCGGATCTAGGAGGCGCAAGGGACGCCCCGGTATAAATTTCTTCATTTTCGTCCAGTTTTTGGAAAAAATACAGTAGGTTCGCGGCCCCTGGGAAATCCTTGATCCGCCACTGCCTTGTGTACTTCTAAAATTGCAATTTAAATACGTCTCATCTTATGCAAATTGAGTGAAAATTAAAGATAAAATTTATTAGCAGTCATATAATTTATCACACGCAAAAGTATGAATAAGTTCACACCGCAAAGCAAAAGCCGTATTGAAGAAATATCAGGCAGTGAAAGTTTCACGAGGTGGCTCGTTCGCTCCCCTTGCTCCTGGCCGTGGACAGGGCCGCCGACATTTCCGAGGCTGTCCGTGGATATTTTACCCCATTGTTCTGGAGTCTTAAATTCACAGCAAATTCACAACAAAAACCATACTGAGACTATTGTCAAACATAAACTTTAGGACCTAATGATAATAGAAATGTCAAATTTTACCTGCGCTTTCTTATTTTCTCAAGACCGATCACTTCTCCATAACCGTGGTTTCTGCAAATGGTTGCGTCTGTAGTTTCCATTAATTTAAATCCGTATAGATTCATTCCTGAAATATTGGTGAAATATTTACTGTAGAGGCTGTTGTAATTTCTGAAAATACACTTGGTCCCCCTTACAAAAACTTGCTCGTTATAGTGGTACTCGTTGTAAGTGGACTTTTTTAACATTTGTCACCAATATTACAATTGCTTGATTTATTGTATTAAACTCAACCCCAGTCAGAATTGAGTGTCCACCTGGTCAGTGAGGACAGCAAGAGTAGTTTAATCTCAGGGGGTGACAGCAGTTGTTCATGGGTGTTAGTTCGTGCACTGGACCTATTTGGGAAAAGAGGAGTTGCAGGCTGTACTACTGGGTGAGGGGGTAGACTTCTAATTAGGTGGCTTCCCATGCGATGAAGAATACAAGCACTCGGCTGATGTACAGTCTTTATTGTTACTCCTAAGACTGGTTAACATGGAACAGATAACTCAACAATCAAAGTCTGGAGAGGTGACATTAATAGTCCAATAGTTTTTCTGTAGATCCCATAAATGTACATTCACAATGTGAGGGGTTGGAAAGTCCTCAATAATGCAGTTAACAGACATTCTATGTAGGCACATGACTGTAGGGATCTTGAGGAGATCACACAGTTCAGAATACAGATTCAAGTGTGGTTGTTCAAGTTAAGTAGTTCCATGTGCAATTCAAGTGATTCAAGTGGTTTAATGCAGCTACTCAAGTTCAAAGTGCAGCTAAGAAACTCTGTAAACAAATACATTCATCAATACAATGGCACAAATATAGACTTTAAGTCAACTTCTCACATTCACTTGTACAGGCTACAGAAATTTGTGGAAATGACATTTAAGTAACAGGTTGGGCAGGAGGAGTTAACCTGGCTCTCCACCTCCTCAGGATCTAAAAGTATTGCCAGAATGTCTAAAATGTAATTTGGAAGATCCTGGGGGAAGAATCAGTTCATCTCCTCACAGTTACCTGAGAAGTTTCTGTTGTTAGCTATTATGACACTGAACAGTCTGGTGGCATTTCTGGAGGTCCTACTTTCATAAGGTGCACCTCCCTTATGTACTTAATGCCTAGTTACCAGAAGATCAGTGTTACCACACAAAGTAGTACCCAGGAGGTGGTGATAACTTGGGAAAGGCCTGGAGCTATTTAGCACCTTTGGTGGTTAATGCAGGTACTGAAATAAACTAACTAAGGTTTAGACTAGTCTCAACACAATGGGACCAGTAGTTGCTGTTGTACAGGTATGAGGGTGTGAGTAGGAATACACACTGACATGTCATGCTGTGATTGGTTGTACTCATCATGCAATTTACTGATTGGCTACTAGGGACTGTGCATGTGTTGTCTTTGCACTGATTGGATGTAGTATGAGGGGGGTGAACAGGGTGCGTGTGATTTACACATGATCAGGACATGGGGACTATGCAGAACCATCTGAGGAGGTGGCTGCAGACTAATTCACATTCCTCTGGCCATCAGAAGCCAAAGGTGTTCTCGGTTTGCCTGTATCTCCTCAGTTTCGCAATGTTAGACCCTCAACCTGTTATACTAATTTAAAACATAATTTTGCGGAATTATTTTTGAAAGAAATATATCAGTTATTTATTTGTGCCTCCAAATGTTTTCTCATAGACCACCATTATAAAACCGCAGACAGAATTTATTGACATCCTCGCAAATGGCAGATTTTACTGAACTTCCTTCAGGGTGAAAGTGTGAGGCATGCCAGGGACATATTTTTCCAATGATTTGTTGTTATTGAAGCATCACAAGGCTTGTTTCAAGTAAAAATGAAATATTTTAATTGGAAGTGCGAGATTACAAAAATAAATCACATAAAAATGGATGAAAAATAATCACTGAGGATATCTTCAATTATAATATGATATTGTGCATCTTATTGGGATGAAATTAAAATCTTTTTACCGACACTCATCTTGTCTCTTATTAATAATATTTTTCTACTGTTTTTTAGACTCGTTGTGACAGACAGGTGGGTGGGCAGCTGCTGAGTGGAATAATTGAGACTCTGTAGCAACCAACCTGTTTCTTTAACTTTTGACCTTTGCAAAACAAAAAGACCACTTGGCAAACCTGGAGTTTCCGAAGTCTACAAAGTAGTTTATGCAATTAGTCACTCGCCCTTTTTACGTAATTGAGTGCTTCTTTATTTAGACATATTCAGATTAACCGTGCATTTTTAGCATTGTGGCAATAGGAAAATAGTTTAAAAAATGGCAGTTTCAATTAAGGCGAGCAATTGGATTAACCGTGTTTGGTTTTGCCAACACCAGCAATTGCTAGGATTGCTTTGAGATAACCAAAACAACTGGCACAGTTGTTCAGCCTGGATACTAATTTGAAACTTTATGTGTTTCAAAGTTTTTAAATTCATTGATGCGTATTGAAATGTATTTCAAAACTACAATCTTGAAATAGTGAATGCATTACAGATTCCCACCAGTGAACCAGACTCTTTAACTTGCTTTTATAAGTATATCAACAAAGCCCATGTACTTATTGTAAACATACATTTCTTACAAAGTTTCCCCATAGCGTTCACCCGTTCTCTCTTACATTCCATGCATGTTTTCCATATCAATTTACATAATCTGCCATATCTTCTTCATTTCTTCACATTTTCACTTCAAATAAAAATTAAAATGTGCAGAATGCATGTTGTGGACTGGATTCTTTGGGTCCAGTACACGAGGTTCTTTTCACGAGTTTGTTACCATGTTTACAATAAAACTCAACACCTATACCAAGTTTTATGTCTCAGTATAATGTTCTATGTTTATTTCACTTGTCAAGTCGTACAATGTATTTCGTTTCATAGTAAAAAGTTCACTCTGTACATCGCTCTCTGTCTATTTATAGTAGAAATGATGCTGGTCACCTATTGGTTAACGTGCATGCTACCCTGGGTTTTATCTCTAGTTCAGCTATTGGTTAATCTTAATTTATTGATCTTCCTCTCATTGGATTACTAAGTTCTAAGGTTGACCAGCCTTTTCAAGGTGCATACCTTTTTCTAGGATCGGGGACTGATGCCTTGTCATTCTACGACATTCCTCCCCTTCTTGGGAATATACCTCTTACACTGTTGAAGCTACTTAAGTCCCTTGTTATTTAGGCGGGAAAATGTTCCGGAAATTGACTTTGTGCATGCCCTCTAGCGCATAGCATTATATTTTACTGGGTTGTAAAGCCAGTTATTGATTGTTGACCGGGAATTATGTTTATGAATATGACATTTTAGGCATTTTAGTTCAGTTACCTAACGGATTACTGTTGTGTCTCAGAATATTTCTTTTTAAATGCCCTATTGTCATATGCTGGTTTTATCATCTCACCGGTGGAGATTTTAAGAGGGCAGCACTGACGTCATTTAGTTTACGCGATTTTGCGATTTTTGCGCATTCACTTCAACTGATTGTAACTGTATCTTGATCAATAAGGATGAACAAACATAACTCTCTTAAGGCTCTAGTGAAAAGCTTATCTGTTAGGTTCTTACGGGGTAAATTTACCTTTTAGGTGCTGAAAGGAATGGGCTTTGGCGGGTAGGATTTTGGAGTCAATTCCGGCGATTATTTTCTGCAGCTATTAAATCCTGATGGATGGAGAGATAAGGTTCGGGATAAGCTTGATCTTGAAAAGTCTTGATTTTAATATCCTCAACTTCCCAAGTTTTAACGCTTTGCCCCTTACTCGTGGTGGGGTTAAGTCCGTGATGTATTTTCACAATAATCGCCTCGTCAGTGGGCCTAAAAGTTCTGCATGGAGGAAAGCCCTTTTCTCGTTCCTGGATGAAGTTCAGGACGTTGCCCACGGTCTTGGGTAAGATATCCCCTTTCAGTTCATCTGGCACTGGATTATGTTTGTCTTTATCATCCAAGATCCTATATACAAGAGCTACTGTTGCTCTTTTGTAAGCTTCCTTAGAGAGAGCTGTTTGTAGGTCCATCTTATGAAGATAGTTTTAACTCAGGCGGGAGAGACAACTAGTGACATCTAATGGTTTGTGGTATTTACAAGTTGGCATCATTTACATTTTATCCTACTAATTTGAGTCAATTCTCACAATTACAATTTCAAGATTAACTAAAATATTGTACTAACATAATAAACACTATTTTTACCTAATGCTATTCATAATCCTACGAGATATCCATTCGCAATGTTAAGCACCAGCGCCATCTGGTGATATCTTTATCATCTTTTTGATTTTGTGTGTTCACCATGGGTGGCTACAAGTCAGCAATAAAAAGACGATGCGCCAAACATCGAGCGGCCAAAGAGAAGGTAAGTATTTAATGTGGAGAAGAGGGTAACATGTATAGGTCTTGATAATTAAGCCTTAGGGTTTGGAGATGATGTGTTAACAGGACCTTTAATGAAAATCTTTTCAACAAAATTTTGTCGGGCGATAATGTAAGTTTTAAGCGTTCGTGGTTCGTTTTCCACCTACTCCTTTTCGATTTCGTCTCATTATCTTGAAGTATTGATTGCGAATTGTATTTGTTTGTGGTGTTTCATAGTTACTAGTTAATTCACAGTTATCAATGTCCGGAGGATGTATCAGAACTATGTCATCAAAGTGATGAGAGCAGAGCACATAATGTATTGTAGCTCCATTCTCTTTTATGCATGTATTTGCAGTCGGGATTAGATTGGTACATTTGGTCCAGCTCTCCTTTTGTTGTAGAATTTCTTGAAGTCCAGGCCTGCATGGGCCTCCAAGGCCCTTGCCACAGTGTTGGGAGTCGCTTGGATACGTTCCTCCACAATGGCTTCGTCCCTGGTTGACATTGGAGCTTCTAGGGCCGGGGTGGGTACCATACTGGATGCATTCGATGTTTGTGTAATTGCAGGGGCCATCATCGGTTGCATTTCCAATTCTTGGATGACCACTGATGACCTGGGTCGGGGATGTTGTCTCCATGCTGAGGAGTACCTTCCTGAAATAGATCTAGAACTGCCTTGAATTTTTGGAAGGTTTACATGGTCTAGAGAAGATTGCCAGTCTTTTCATCAGATATCCGCATTTATATAACCGAAAACATATGATGATTCCTAGATTCTTTCAGCGGTGTAGTTTCCTGCTTTCTGGACTAAATACGCAAAACAATGGTGGCTTTAATAAAGAAGTCAATCTCATTAATTACTAGGTCCATTGTATTAATTAATATGTCTATTGTATTAATTAATAGGTCTATTGCTATCAAAATGAAAAATGTTCGTATGTGAAGAATACTTAAGATTGAGTCAAAATTAATATGGGTTGTAAAGCAAGTACATGTAAATCATACAAAAGCAAAGAAAATAAACTGAAGAATACAATAATTCACAATGTAACAAAAAGTTCACCTTTGGTGTCGCGTCTTTTGAAACCTAAGTTTCCTGTGGTGCTAAATGTGTCAATTGAATCCAGATTTAGAATTGAATCTTTTGTTACATTCATTGTACCTCCATATTTTTGACATCATTTGGCCCGAATGATTTGAACACCTCCAACCAATTCTGAAGTTTTCTTCATAAAATGGGAAAATTACAATAATGAATATAAAATTGTCGAGTTGGTCCCAGTCGTCCATCTTTTCGATATGAGACAAGACACAGTGTATGACTGCATTTTCACATTTCGGTTTTTATTCAATAAATAACTGTATATTCTACAGAGCCATTTAAAATTAATTCTTGCTTGGAAGGTACAAAAGTTCTGGAAATTTTACTGGCAGCTGCCTCCGTCAAAATACATACAACCTAGAAATTTTATACCGGTCAACTTGGCAAAATTCAATACATTTCTTTCAAATGGGCCCTCGTATGTTTATTGTATAGCCGTCTAACATTATATCCTCTACCGCATTCGGCACATAGAAATCTGTAACGCCCTGTATGCTCCGATTTATGATACTTGAACGCTTTGCGTGTCTTGAACGATTTTCGGCAACCAACCTGATCGCAAGGATATATTTTACCCCTGTGCACTTGCTCATGATCCTTGTGATGACTAGAAGTGGTGAATCCTTTACTACAGAATGCACAGTAATACGAGTAGTTCCCCGTATGGTGCTGCATGTGCTGTCGCAATCCCTCTCTGGATGTAAACGCTTTGTCACATATTGTGCACTTGAAAGTCTTTTCTTTCTCTTTCTGGTTAGGAGGGACATTCTGGGACTGGTTCGAACTTGATGACTGCGTGGCTGTTACCTACGACAAAATTCATGAACTATGGTTTCATTAAATTTGCACACATTGCTTTGGCTGTAAACTTAAACTTACTTAACTTAAATGTAAAGATTTTACTCCCGTCTCACAGGTGTTGACTTATAAATTAGTAATTCATCTTTTTCAAGATACAAATGTGCAAATTAATGTCGCCCTTAACCAAAGGAGAAACGAACTGGTGACATCATGCTAATGCTTAGTTGATCTAAGGTTCAGTGCTGCTCTTGCGCTTAATTGGTCTGTTAAGTGCATACGGTTGCCTTTTTTGCGATTACAATTTGCAAGATTCTCGAAACAGTGCAGTGCAGTAGTACCGTACAGGTACAGTGCGTAACAGGAAGAGACTTTGTGAATTATGACGTTTCTTTACAAAAACATTAACGCAAGAGAACAGAAATGAGAGTTATGCCTTCGTTTATTATTTCACAAGAAAATACATAGGTTTTTTCTTAGTTTTCTGATCAGAAATGTTATGTGTAAGTAATACACAATTTCTACAAAAACTATTTCACACCATACACGTTAACAAAATTCTGAATACTAAAATTCTGACGGTCTTGGATAGTGTTCCAGAACAATACACGGCAGACTGACTAACCATGAGTCTCTTTGTGCTTAATGAAATCTTGTTTCACATTAAACCCTCTACCGCACACATCACAGGCAAACCTGTAGATACCCGTGTGCAACGATGTGTGATACCGCAAGTTTTTCTGACACCTGAAAATTTTACCACAAAAATCACAAGAATAACCTCTTCCTTCGTGAGATCTCACGTGTTCATTAAAATTATTCGATACAGTAAACCCTTTTCTACAAATAGCACAGAAATACGCGTAATTACCAGAGTGGTGTTGACTATGTAGCTGAAGTCCAACTGAAGATGTGAACGTTTTGTCACAATCGGTACACTGGAACATTTTTTGTTTTCCCTTCCTGTCCAAGACTTCAGCTATAGTTTGCGACACTGTACCGTTTAACTACAGAAACAAAAATTCTGATTTTCTTAAGGTGGAAAATACCAAATGAAATCAACTGCAAGGGAAACACCACATGAAGAACAAGATTCAAGGGTCAAGAATTTAATATTGTTATGTAACAAATTAAAATCAACTGGAATACATTTAACGCTGGGTTAATTTATTTACGAATTACCGAAAATGTCCTGAAGTATATGTACTGACACTAGCGAGAAAATAAACAAACAAACGAACATGTGCAAATGCAGATGTAGTAATATATAAAGTTTTCTCCTCAACATCCTGTATTTTTTCTTCTTTTTGTCGTTTCTACATGTTTGACAACTAAATTACCACCACAAACGAGTTCTTTATAATTTACCGTAAGCACAAGGTTGACCACAATGTGACATATCTGCGAACTACTCCTTTATTTTGAATTCCTTTCTTGTGTTCATAACAGTCCTACAAGTTTGGTACTAAATATTATCCTATCTGCTAATCATTATTACCGCCCGCATTCCGGAGGAATGGGGAAGGCAATAGTTTCAGTCGTGTTTGTCAGTCCACAGGGGGGGTACTCAGGTCCTGT
>JBCAUG010026165.1:0-10470 GCA_038406175.1 Haplosyllis leylae
TGTCAACGTTAGATGTTGTACAAAAGGCCAATTGTATGTTGGTTCCCTACATACCATTATGTAAGCCACCACAAATAATTTGAAATTCTCCTGATTTGTGAAAGACATGCACCCAATTTATCAATTTCAAAATGCAAAAAATAGCAAAATCTTCAGAGCTGAAAAGGTTAATTAACTTCAGTTAAAGCTGTAGTATGTTTGCTGAGAAGAATAAAGCTACAAAAGTAAAACTAGAAGTAGTTTGACTATTTCTTTATTCAGGATAAAATACATAGTTCATACAAAGCTCAGAATCCGGATATAACAAAACTGCATGAAAATGAAAGAAGAAGTTGTACCCAGAGGCGAGGGGAGGGGGGGGGGCGTCTCTAGCGCCCCTCCTTAGATCCGCTACTGACCAGGATTAAATATCCAGACTTTACAATTTACTTAAATCGGTACAAAGTTTGATAGTTTCTCTTACACATTTCCATCAGACAATATTATACTTTACTTCATGTCTAACTGAAAGTGAGGAGTTCCTTTGTGTTTTCCCAAGGTATAGTCACGGACCCAGGCAACAAAAACGCAATTTACAGATTTTATTACCGTCCGGGTATGTAGTACGACGGGAGGTTAATGTTTTCACAGGTGTCTGTCTGTTAGCAGGGGGAGGTACCGCATCCCAGCTGGGGGGGGGGGACCCCATCCAACCATCCCAGCTGGGGGGGGGTATCCCAGCTGGGGGGGTACCCCAGGTACCCCCCCCCAGCTGGAAGGGGTACTCCCCCCAGGATAGGACAGCAGAAAGAGCAATTGCTATGCGGCGGGCGGTACGCCTCTTGCGTTCAAGCAGGAGGACTTTCTTGTTATATAATTATTTCAGACAATAAATGTACTACGTCTATTTGAGCTTCTTGAATTCAATGAATTTTGCAAAGTTATGGAAATGCATTTGATATCAATGATAATAAAAATAATGACATAGCCGTAATGGAGGACGACACGTCTCAGTTGAAGAAAAAACAATGAACTAAGTGTGTTATTAAGGTATTAGGAGGTAAAGTGAGGAGTGCAAATGGAGTATAAAAGTACACAGATCAAGCAGAAATGGAGATCCCGGTATGGATTTATGCATAAGTCATTAAAATTGGAAATGAAACGAAAAGGTGAACGATAATTAGATCATTTAAAGTCAAAACGCAATCAGAAGTGCAGAAACGTCATGCACCCTAAAGAGAACAAAGCCAAACTCAGTGAACTAAGTGAAATTAGTGTTGGAAGGACTTGATTAGTTGAATCAAAACTTGATTAATTGAAACTTGATTAGTTGAAACTTGATTAGTTGAAACTGAACTATTAAAATGAGTCAACAGAATAAAACAGGAAGTAGAGGAAACTCAGACTCAACCGAGCATCAAGACTTTCTGCTCGTTACCTAATGAACAAAGAAGAGAAAATCGATCTAGATCAACTTCGCAGAAAAGAAAATCACACCCAAGTGGCATACAGGACAGAGAATCGAAACAGTGTAATGTTATGACTACCCGCAACACAGAGGGACAAGATACAACCATGGAGAAAGAAGAAACACTTACTAAGGAAGAAGAGAAAATGAGGAAATTAATTATGGGAGCTGTTAAAATGCTTCTAGAGCCAATTCAAACTGACATAAAGGACCTACTAAAGTCACAAACTGAAATCGAAAAGGACATTACAGAAGCATCCTGCCTGAGGGAAGAAAACAAACTACTACATGAGAGAGTTACTAAAGTGGAAGTAAAAAACAAAACATTGACAAGAAGGATAAATGAACTAGAAAACAAGTTATTGGAGTGCAATGTCATACTTCATGGCATCCCAGAAAGTGCTTGGGAAACAGACAGTATGAGGCAAGAGAAAGTGTATGACATAATCACGGATACTGTTCTTGGAAGAACATACGACGAACACCTTGAAACTGCGAAAACAATGTACATTAAAGGAACAAGAAGACTCGGATCTTATAACTCAATGCGAACAAGACCAGTGTCAGTTGAATTCCTGTATAAAGGAGATGTGGAGTACTTAATTAACAATAGGAAGTACTTATGTGAAGGAATATATATGGACAGGGAGTATTGCAAGGAGACTGAAGAACAAAGGAGGATCCTTAGACCCTATTTTAGGGCTGCACGAAAACTACCTGAATATCACAGGAAATGTTGCTTAGATGGTGATACCCTTGTGCTGAAGGGAGTTAGTTATACCACCGAGACAATAAGCAAACTGCCAAATGAATTGAGTGGATTTAACATAAGCAGTAAAACCAACTTTGAAAGTCTGGGATTCTTTGGAAGTATTAATCCTTTTAGCAACTTCCATCCTGCTAAATTCCATTACAATGGTATAGAGTACCACTCAACTGAACAATTAATACAACATGCCAAAGCAAATTTCTTCAATGACTCGAATGCCTCAGAAAAAATCCTTAATAGTACATTGGCTTATGAAGCTAAACAAGTAGCAAAGGAGATCAGTAATTACAATCATGAAAACTGGTCCAATAGTGCCAAAGAGCTGTGTGAAGGTGGAATTGAAGCAAAATTCACACAAAACAAAAATCTGGAGGACCTGCTACTCAGCACTGAGAAAAATTATTGTGGAGAGTAGTTATGATTCAGTTTGGGGTACCAGTGTTCCCCTACATGCCGATGATTGTCTTGATCAACGTAGGTGGAAATCGCAGGGAATCTTAGGAGAAATCCTAGAGAATGTCCAAAGCAATCTACGAAGAAAACGAGAAGAATCCAATGTACAAGAAGAAACTGCAAATGAAACACCACCACCTGTGGACAGGAACATGGACCAGGGATAAGAAACTACAAGGAAAGTAGACATCTCCTGTAAATAAACTACAGCGAGGAAGTATATAGTTGCCTTGATTAGTTGAAATGTGTTGAAATCCTAACTGTAAAAAGTGCGCAAGTGTATATTGAAATGCCTGGATTAGCTGAAACTTAATACACTATCTGTCTGGGAAAGGAATCATGTTTTATGTCATATTACCTTGCTATCCTCCTTCTACCATCCACCAAATATGCCCAGGTATGTTTACCCTTTGTACATATATATTGTTTGTTTTTTCTCGTTGGTGGTACCACTATGTATCTTTTTCCTCATGCGACCATTCTAGCCCCATAGTACGAAATGTGTTTGAATAATAATATTAGAGAACACTTAGAAGCCATATATCAAAAGTTAGAAATTTATGAAAATGAGTCGTTCAAATTCACTGACAATTGTGATTATGTCAAACAATCTGATTGTACATCGATTCCATGCGAACGTTCTGATTTGTGTGTAATGCAATTGAATGTCTGAGGACTGGTAAGCAAACAAGCTGACCTATTAAAGTTAGCTCACTCAATCACTAAACAGGGAGTTGATATAATTATATTGGTTGAAACATGGCTCACCAAAGAAAGTGTAAACTGGCTAAATATTCCTGGATATACTTATCATGGAAATGTAAGGTGCAACAAAAAAGGTGGGGGTGTAGGATTTCTTATTAAAGAAAACCTACAATTTAAACCGATGGTAAACATCAAATGTACTAGTAATATAATAGAATGTAGTTTTATAGAGTTGAAAACAAAGTACACTAATATTGTTGTGGGATCCATCTATTGTCCCCCAAATACTCCTGAAAAGGAATTCATTGATAACTTTGAGGAAATCTGTTCCATTCTACAGAAAAACAAATTCAAATCTGTAATAATTGGCCTCGATCACAACCTTGATTTGTTGAAACATCAGTTACATAAGAACACGCAGTTGTTTTTAGAAAACATATTAGACAATGGTTATTATCCCAGTATTAGTAGGCCAACACGTATATCGCATACCAATGCCACATTAATTGACAATATTATCTTAAGTGAGAACTTGTATAGTAAACAAAACAGTGGCATAATTATAAGTGATCTAAGTGATCACCTACCGTGTTTATCTGTAATCAAAAATTGTCTAGATAAAAGTCAACCCACTCAACAAGCTTATAGGAAATTAGATG
The DNA here is from genome assembly GCA_038406175.1 of Haplosyllis leylae. Lineage (NCBI taxonomy): Eukaryota > Metazoa > Annelida > Polychaeta > Phyllodocida > Syllidae > Haplosyllis > Haplosyllis leylae. The sequence goes on from JBCAUG010026165.1 coordinate 4,034, forward strand.
AAAAAAATTTATGTAAACTGTTCAAGCAATTAGAAGATGTGAAATGGGAAAAATTGTTGAAAGATTGTAATGCAAACGAAAGTGTTAGATTGCTTCAAGAAAGGATCATTAAAGAACTAGATGTCATAGCACCAGAGAAAGTCAGAACTGTTTCAACAAATCGGGGCATATCTGAACCTTGGATCACACCTGGGTTACTGAAATGTTCCAAAAAACAATTATTATTGTATAAGAAGTACTTATTGGATAGAACGGACACAAACAGAAATCGATACAAAAATCATAGAAATGTCTATCAGAAGGTAAAAAGACATTGTAAAATTACACATTATGTGAACAAATGTGTCGAATACAAGTCCAATACAAAAAAATTATGGGAAATGATTAATAATGTTGTTGGTAGCACAAACAACAAGCAGAACGTGATTTCAAAACTAAAGGTTAATAATATATTAACCTCAAATTCCAAAGTAATTGTGAACCATTTAGCTCAGTACTTTGCTGGTATAGGAAAAGAGTATGCCTCCAGAATAAACAAAAGTAATATTAACATAAAATCTTACCTTGACAAGATTAGTTGAAACGAAAGCAGTGTCTTCCTATATCCTACAAATGAAATGGAAGTTGCAAAGATTATAGATGGTTTTGCCAATAAAATTAGTTCAGGCTGGGACGGTATCACTAACAAACTTGTTAAGTACCTCAAGACTGTTTTATTGAAACCATTAATGATTTCGATAAACAGGTCAATGACACAAGGGGTATTTCCAGACTGTATGAAATATGCCAATATAATGCCTCTGTTTAAAGGAGGAGATCGTGAAAGTAGCACTAATTATAGACCCATATCTCTCTTGCCAGTGTTATCAAAAATAATTAAAGAAGTAATATATAAGAGAATTTACAACTTCCTATCTGACACCAAACAATTATACAACAGCCAGTATGGCTTTAGAAATAGACACTCTTGCGAAAATGCCATACAAGAATTAGTAGGTAAAATATTAAAAGAAAATGAAAATAAGACAAACACTGCTGCTGTTTTTATTGACTTGTCTAAGGCTTTCGATACTCTTGATCATAGAATACTATTAAAGAAACTGGAGCTATATGGAGTGAGAGGTATTGCCTTGGAATGGTTTAAAAGTTACTTATTTGATCGAAAATTATCAGTCAAATGCCTAGCTGGTAACTCTGACAGTCATTCGTCATCAGATTACATGAAATTCGATTACGGAGTGCCCCAGGGGTCCTGCCTCAGGCCTCTACTTTTTATTATATACAGTAATGATCTTCCTTTGAATTTAGCACACTCTGATATGATTCTGTTCGCGGATGATACCACATTGTATAAAAGTCACAAAAACAAAAATTATCTACAGTGGTGTCTTCAAGATGATCTAATACATTTGATGGATTGGTTTAAGCAAACAAGTTGACTTTGAATATGAAGAAAAGTGTTTGTATGTTTTTCACGTTGGGTAACAAATCAAACGAAAAATTTGAGGTCACAGTAGACAATATAACCTTAGAAAGTACTGAATATACAAAATTTCTGGGTGTATGGATAGATCGCAAACTGAGTTGGAAACAACACATAAACAAACAGCTATTAAAAATGAAGAGAAACAAGCAAATGTGATGAATGGGCCAAAGATTGTTAAATATTCATGCAAAAAAAATTGTCTACTTTTCACACATCCAAAGTCATCTCACTTACTGCTTAGGCACTTGGGGGAATCTTGTCACCGTACAGGACAGAAAAAGATTGCAAACAATGCAAAACAAATGTCTAAAACTAATTGATAAAAGGAAAACTAACAAAACCCTCTCAATCCTCAGGGTAGCAGATTTAATTAAATTAGAGAACATCAAATTCGGCTATAAATACTTAAAAAAAAAGTTGCCAGTGAAAATTATGAACTCAGTAGAACTCGATCACAATGGAAAAAGTCTAATAAAATCTCACAAGTATCACACCAGAAATAAATCTATTCCAAATACACCTAGAGCCAAAACTAACTTGTATTTGAATAGCATTTTTGTGAGAGGACCAACGGAGTGTGAAAGGATACTTAAAAATCTTGAAAAAAATATAATGTACTCTAGTATGGTAAAGGCGGCAAAAAACAGCTTCCTGAAAGAGTATCAATGATTGTAATTAACTTGATTAGTTGAAATGGGTCATAGATTGTTGATTAGTTGAAACGATAATAGAGAATGTCCTCTGCCTTGATTTGGGAAAACACGTATGAAAAAATATTGTATCACTATTGGCTTGATTAGTTGAAACACCATTCAACTTCTCAATGGCAACAATGTTTATTCCATCACATTATGTTAATAAGAGGCACAAGCCCATGCGCATCATGCGGGTGCAAACATGGTGGCTGAAAATGAAATTGCGAAAGAAATCATGAGCTTCTTTTCTGGGAATAACTATCTCGAATATGTACAATGCCTCTCTGAACATGACGCGGTGAGTGTTGAACTGTTCCAGAACACACCTATGGGTAAGAAGTTTTGGATCGATGTTTGCAGATGCTTTAATGAACGCGGTGTAAACCCAGCGCATGTCCTTGAAATATTCGGTGATTACTCTGGTCAAGAACCACATGAATTAAGAGCCAGTGTCATAGAAATAGTCGAACAAGACAAACTGTTATGGGGACATGTAGGAACGGTTGTACTGCATATGAACTTCATCGACCTAGATACTTGGTTAAAAGAAATGAAGAAGGATGAAACTATGTGTGATGAATTAATGCTGTACATGCTTAGTAGGATACATTGCAGACACACGATAGTGTACATCAGAAACCGCTCTTGGAGTACTGTTAACACTGACTCTCCAATTAGTAGCGAGGAATTACACAGTATTTGCGACCTACATCTTGTGTATCTAGGTGGAAACTTATATGGAGAACTCAGAAGACTTCCCATGATTGCAGCACCAAAAACTGTTCTACCCCCTATCCCAATCATCAAACCACACACACGCAAAAGTAAAACCAAACCACTGGATCTTAGCAACAATAACAAAAAGTTTGCACCCCCCACCATGGAAGGCAGTCAATCGCCGCCAAGTACATCCACCCAGCCAATTTCAGACCCTGGCTCGCTTTCTCATGAACTAACACGGAGAAGCATAACCATGCCAAACACTGGGCGCACCAACATAGCAAAGCCCCATGTTGTCTACCATAGAGAGGGCCAAGTGGTGATTGGAAGTGTAGTGATGACATACGATGGCAAAGATGATTGTTGTGACTAATCAAGTCATGACCCAATTACTGCATCTGGTCTTAATGTAAGCCATGAAGTAGCAGTTACTGATGATCAAACCTTAACACCACCAACTACCTTGCAGACGGCTCCAACCGACCACTGTTTCAACACAACAAGACATGAATCACCCACGTTCTACCAAATTCAAGACCAGGCTGATCATGATGCAATTACATCTGTAACTGCGCCGGTAGTTGATGTACCATTAATAACGTTAACCACAGTAGCAGAAGATCTAGAAAAGGACATCGAGAATGCGACTGAACCACCAAACACTACAGTAGCAGAAGTTCCAGTTCCAGGGCCTGAAACATCACCCAGTGTCTCAAATTCTTCTACAGCTGAGGCTCCAGTATCTCCAACCTCACCTAAATCTGCCAATAACATGAGGCAAATACTTACATCTACTGATGCGGAAGATTCCCAACCGTTACGGCAATCAGAGGTTGTAGATGCAGTAACAGGAGAACTTGTAAGTACAACTTTGGTTACAGATTCTGGCCTCAACAAATCAAATTTGGCTGATGTACAACATCCACTGATAGAAGATAGTGGTACAGTAGAAACCTGTTTCAACAACTCAAACCAGGTTGATGTTCCCCCAACGAATTACTCACCTAAAACACTTCACACTCGGATAAAGGAATATTTAAGTGAAATACTATCTGAAAAGGTAGTAAACAGATTGCAGATTAAGAAAAAATGTTACCCTACGAGGCTCGAGTTGCGAGCCCTCCTGGAAGTAGCATTAACCACTGAACCAGATGACATACAAGATGTAAACCAGCCGGTTCCAGAATCATCAGTGGCTACAAATAAAGGACCAGCACATGCATATGAAATCGATTTAGACAAGTACTTAACATCACTAGCTCTGAAAAGAAAGGTCTCAGTATGTCTGGATAAAGTAGAAACAGAAATGATAAAATATTGGAACAAAACACACTGGACCTGTTTAGACCCTTACTCCGACCTCGAGGAGGATCGAAACTCTTCCGTTATAGATGACTTAACCGATGAAAGTTCACCTAAACAGGGAGATTATTTCACGATGATAGGTGGGCACTGTATGAGACCTTGCAAGAGAACTTATCATAGTGCATGTGAAAGAAGGAACAGTAGTTTAAACAAATTTTATAGAGGTCTTTGTATGTCACCTACAAAAAGAAAAAAGAAATCGGAGACCTGGAAAGATCTCAGAGAACCATCTAAATCTAGACTAAATGCACAACAAAAAATAGTGAACAATCGTACAGAAAATGGTGATAAACTGACAGACAATCAAAAATTAACAAGGTCGTATCCTTTGTTTCAACAAATCAAGACACCTGATAAAATGGAAAGTGACAACAACAATGATGTAGTCAGCCCGTCAAATGACAGTGATGTTACCATTGACTACATTCCAACACCTAATGACATTGGTGAAGCCCAACCCGACATCAACAATGAATCCGAAGACATCAAACCTTTGAAAAAACCCAAAAGTGAATTTAAAAGTAAAACTTTTGGAATACCAAAGCAGCCCAAATCAACCAGAGTACGGAATTACTACTGTACTTGGTGTGAAGCGGTATTTCACCAGTCTTCTCTCTTAAACCAGCACTACAAAAAAACACATCCACCTATAAGATGTCCTGAGTGTCAAAAAGAATTCAACACACCGAGTACACTTTGTCGTCATAGCTACATCCACAAGAAGAAAGCCAAATATCCATGTAACCACTGTGACAAGGTTTTTGTCTTTGAAAGTGATCGTGACACACACTCAATAAGTCATTGGAAAACCAGAACACACTGTTGCAACCACAAAAACTGTGGACGTAGCTTCTTTTTCAAAGGGGATCTAGTACGGCATGTACTTACTCACTCTAAAGTAGTGTGGAAATGTTCGGATTGTGATTATCAAAGTAAAGATGAGTGCAACCTGAAAGCTCATCGAAGAGTGCACAGTAACTTGAAACCGTATTCATGTAAACAATGTCTAAGACTGTTCAAATACGACACTCAGTTATGCAGACATTTACCGTGTAAGAACAAGCCTTTAAAAGGAGCTCGAAATCGGAGTGACAGTCCCGAGTACTAAAAGCCTTGTCAAACTTTTTTGTTGTACTTTAAACTTTGTGTGATTGCGACTTGAAAAGTTGAAATGGACAGATTTTCGATTACTTCATTACATTCTATTTATTAGTATATTTGAATCGTACTATGCTGCATAGCAATTAGTTTATGGTTATGTTCCTACAAATTATTGCAGTAGATGCAGTAGATCTGCTGGGTTGGAAACCATTCCGCAGAGATATAAAATATAAGAACTATTATAGTAGATTATACTGGTTAATGAAACAGTTGAAGGATGACGGAGTAACACGATTAGTTGAAACATCAACCGATTGTATAGGAACATTCATTGAAATTGTGTGTACATCCTAAAAATGTATTCCTATACAGGGTACTCTAGTTTTTCTTTTACTGTACAAATAATGCAGACCGATGTGGTACATCAAGAATTACTGCATTCATTTATGTATATTGTTGCATCAGCATTAGACAAATGTAAGACATCATAGTAACCTAAGATGTTTATTTATTTATTTATTACCTGAAAACATTAACCTTGACTTGAATGGTTGAAACAAACGAACACTAAAAGTTAAGATGTTAGATATTGTTTTTCTTTAGAGTGGTCACCTGTACATAACTTTGAGAGTGTAATTAACTAGTTGTGTTTTGGTTTGAAAATTTTTTTTTTTTTTTTTTAGTAACATCGTAAATGGCCACCCGAGTTTACTTTGGATCCATGATCCCTTGTAATTACGACTACTTAGTCTACGGGATGAACCCTCCCTTGTTATTAGAGATATTTTGTTACACAGCTGTTATTATAATTCTTTGTCTATCAGTGAATACTGTACAACAAGAGTAAATAAATTATTATTATTATTATAATATAATTTGCAAAGTCCATCCATTTTTACCGACCGAGTACGTAGTACGAGAGGAGGTAATAGTTTCACTTTGTCAGTCCACAGGGGGGGGGGTACTCAGTCCAGGTGGGGGGTCCTCAGTCAAGGTGGGGGGTCCTCAGTCCAGAAATGGGGGTACTCAGTCCAGCCAGGGGGTCCTCAGGCCAGCTGGGGGGGGGGGCT
>JBCAUG010026176.1:0-10469 GCA_038406175.1 Haplosyllis leylae
AACGATGTACAAAAAGAAGAAACGATTGTAACAGATAACGTCATACATGATGTAAGAGCTGATGAACAAGAAGAAAATGAAGAAAAAACTGGTGGCTTTGAAGTGGCAACAATGGCCGCATACGTAAATGATTCGGAAATAGGTGATGAAGTGTCTTATGTGCTAGAAACAGAGGAAGAAAGAAAAGAAAGAATGCAAGTGATCGGAAGTTCGTTGGAGATTAAGAACTTAGAAAATGAAATTGATGACGAATTAGTGAGAAAGTTGAAAGTTGACAATACTGAAGAAAGGATAAACCGGTTGAAGGAACTTCTTAGCTTATTACAACAACACAAAATGGAAGCAGATAAAAAGAATGAAAATGAAATGGAAAAAGTTACTGAAAAAGATAAGGAAGATTCCAAAAGTGTGACAAAAGAAGACGATGCGGAGAATTCATTAACAGAAAATGAAAAACAAGAGGAGAATAAGAGAGAAAATGAACAAGACATGCCGGTAGATTACAGAAAAAGAGAATTCGTAAATTCGAGTGATGAAAATAAAATTGCAAATGAGACTGAATTGGACACAAGTGATGACAAAAAACTTCAAAGAGGCATTTTGAAGAAAGAAGCAGACGGAAGTGATAATTCGACCAGTCAGTTAGACGCAAGTGATGATAAACAAGTAGAAAGTGAGAATTTGAAGTGTGAATTAGATGCAAGTAATCATAAAGAAGTTAAAAGTGACAATTTGCCTGAAGATACGAAGAAAGAGGTAGAGACAACAGAAGTAAAAATACCTCAAAAAGAAGATGAAAATAATGCGGAAAACATTATTGAGCCAAAAGTTAGTGAAAGCGAAGAAACTGCTGAGATATTCGTAAATCCAAAAGTAACTAAAGAAGAAGTTGAAGAAGTAAAAAAACAAGTGACATTTCAATTGATCGATGAGGACAAGAATACAGAGGAAAATACACAAGATTTTGGATTAGACATCTCAGTACGTGAAATAGTGAAGAACGTATTTGATGATGAAGCAGAAAATTCTGAACAGAATAAAATTGATGACATTTACGAAAAGTTCCCCTCTTCCCAGATTGATGCAAAGGCATTTTTTGCCAAATATGATGATGAAAATGATAAAAAAAATAGTGAAAAAGATTTTGAGAAACAAGAAGACAGTACGAAAACTGTAGAAGCGGACAGAATGAAGGAAGAAATGAAAGAAATAAAAGAAGAAACAAAAGACAGTACGAAAACTGTAGAAGGGGACGGAATGAAGGAAGAAATGAAAGAAATAAAAGAAGAAATGAAAGACGATTGTAAGGATGTAATTCAGAATGAAAGTCAAGAAAAAGATAAAAGTTATCAGAAAGGAGAAGATGAACGAAGTGAAGAAGATGCAGAAGAGGGAAGACAGAAGGAAGATAAAAGTAGCAAGACAGATGCCGGACTGGGTGATATACGTAAACAAGATGGAAATTCGTCGGTAGCAGATTTGGTGTATGTAGAAAGGTAGATAAATAATTAATTCAATTAAACTGGTAATGGACAAAAATATAATAAGTAATTTTGAATATTGGGCGTAATTTCCAAAAGATTAGAATTACTTGTAGATAAATACTTTAAATTCTAGTGGATCTGATTTCGAAGAAAATTTAGCCGAAAAATGGAAAGATCTGAAACCAGGAATGAAACTAAAAAGGTAATGTGTTCAATAGAATGCATAATGAATATTTGTTAATATTGAAATATTATTCCGCATAAATAATGCCAGATAACACGTTAAACGGATGCTTTACATATTTTACGAATATAGTGGTTTGATAGTGGGTGGTTATTACGTAGTGAAAAGTGGGGGAAAACTATGCCCGGCAAGAGTAAGTTGGTATAGAATGTTAAGAAAATTTAGAATTAAGATGTTTATTTTTGATTTTCTTTCTGTTGTTTTTAATAGTATGTCAAATTTGGTGTATAACAAATATTTGTAATTTTGTAACATTTTACGTATATTTGACAATTTTGTTGAAATTGGTAATTTAAATATTATAAACGATATGTGTGAATATTCATTTATATGTTTTAGGTTAAAGGTGACAATTACAGACGTTCTAAAACTGCTAACGAGTATGACTTTGAGATCGGATGCGACCTGTTTGTAAAAAATCCTAAAAGCGAAAGTTTCAAACAAATGGATAAATGGTGGCTGATCGATTCTAATGATGTATTGGAGAAGCTGAAGGAACCAGTGGTTGTCAAAGTCACAAGCAAGAGATCGAATTTTATTTTCGATAGTGCTACGCTCGACTAAATGTCAAGGGAGTTAGTTACGCTACATGTTACATTTGGATTTTTACTGTTACGAGGACTTTACAAGTTTTACACATTTTACAAGTTCGAGCAAATTAGTACTATATATTTGGATAATTATAAGTGGAAAGCTTTTTAAAGGATTACATTACGGGTTTCTATTGAATAAAGAAAGAAGTCAGCGAAAGGTAAAACTGGTTTTCCTTTTTCTTTTGGTGCGGCGCGTATAATTTACGTATTTTTGGTCATCCCGGCAAGAAAAAAGGTTAAGATATAGACAAATATTGAAGGTAAAAATTTACTAATTTTTTATTGAGGATTCTACATTCATATACACACTTCACAATAGAAAGTTATGGAAAATAATGAAGATTAAAAAAAAACGTCACGATAGCACAAAATTGGTCACTGTTTTACGTAAAATCCGACATATATATTAATTTTTTGCATTATTATGTGGCAAAGAAGAAAGCCTGCCAGGCCAAAAAAGTAAAATCAAACTAAGGGTAGTCGACTCGAAATAAATACTACTAATTTGCGTTGATAACGTGTTTCTTTATTTCCATTCTCTTTTATTTTCAGTTTAGAGCACATGCAAAGGAATACTATCCACTGTTGTCAGAAACTATGATGTTTGATCTAAAACAGGAGCTACGATCCATACTGAGGAAGTTTTTCATAAGAACGGGAATTGTATTTGGTATAACCCCGCCACACGCTTACAAAAGTCGAACTTTTAGTGAATCGAGCAACGCATGAGAATGATGTGTAATTAGGCTACTTCAGTCGAGAAATGGACTCGAAAGTACATTTCAGAGTGAGAAGGGGTGTGTTTGAACGTGTCACGTTCACTACGGTCTCAGAGCTAATAATATATTTGCCAGTCAACATGAAGACCACAAATCTATAAATGTACATTTGAGGTATTAAATTATGTTGGACGTCTCTTATTGTAGATCCAAAACAATATATTTGAGAAGCACTGTTTGGTTGATATTTTTAAATGGATAACACATTTAATTCACTATACGTTCGGAATATGGGGCCAGTATATCAAGTTGTATATTTGTTGGGACTTGTGTGTAACTTATGTTTTCCATGTACTGCACAAATCAAAAGAGTGAAGTAAAAACTTTGAACTGTATTCTGTTGAATGATAGAAGAAATCTCCAAGACTTCCTTTTGCAGGCGCGACTGTTTTGTGTTTTGTTTTTTATAAAGATATTGCTATCATCTGCCCGGGCTTGTCTGACCGTATGATTTTACAATTTTTGTATGAGAGCCAGGGCAATTTTAAAATATGCAAATTTGTGATACGAGTTTTACTAAATTATTATAATACAACTGCGCATGTAGACTGAAAGATACTGGGGATAATTAAATTCCAATTTAAAACAAGTAGGCTAGATAAGGGGTGCCTCGATCAAAAATGTACTCTGGTGGTTCGAATTTGTGTGTTACATGGTGTTAACTCAATTGTTGTTGTGTTTGTTAAGAAGTCTGGAAAGAAATAAACGTTCAACGTTCTTAATAGCCGTTAAGGTGGTATCTCTACAGAATCTTGGTACTAAGTTTTTGTTGAGACTTTCCTGAATTGCCTAATCTTCTCTGTACATACTCACTTCATGCATCTGTTCTGTTACAATGCAATAAATTGTAATATTATAAATGGAAATTTGCGTATACACGATTTTTTTGTCCGCCTTGCGACTGACTGTAATATTTCCACTGTCTCTGAAGAAAATGTTAGGGAATTTTTAGTCAAGGGGAAATGCGGGAAATTTTCGCGAAAAAATATTTTCTATCAATATTCTGGAAAATGATCAAGCACCTGAAGACATGTTCAGTAATAAAATCTTTGATTTTACGATTTTATCACAATAGCCTTAGTTACAATAGTTCACTTAACCGTATATAAAAAATATGGATGTCGATATCTTTATAAATCAATTGAATTCAGACAGATTGTCAGTTCTTTCATTGATAGAAAATGGGGAAAAATAAAAATCTGAAATTTTAATAATTTCTGCTAAAATGTTTTCACTAAAGTCCAATATTATTGGAATTATATATTATATTCCAATTATATTTATTTCAGCTGTGCCTTTTAAAATGTAGAAGACCAATGAAGCTTGTAACCCTGAAATTTAATCCGCTTACCCCTTGATATCTAATTTCACATTTACTTACATAAATGATAAAATAAGGGCCTATTCACATGAAGGGTAGCGGAAGCGAAAAGGATCAAATAACAATCATAAAAGATCAAAGAATAGATAGTAAACGTCAAAGGAAATTTTCGCTTTCGCTCGGTGTGAACAGGTGAGAATATCACAGGGAACGGGACAGGCACAATAGAAGACAATGGGTCTGGTCCCATTCCAGGTCATGGTGCAGTATGAACAGTTCTGCACAATATATACATACCCATTTTTTCCCGGTCCCTGTCCCGTGCAGTGTGAACGTGCCATTATTTCGGTGATAAAAGGGAATTCAAGTAGAGGGTGAGCTGCTTTAATTCGAATTGAGAAAATAAGTGATTATTTAAATTTTTATTTATTTGAAAGCAAGGGCCTAATACCAGCAAGAATTCAAAATTCAATACAAAGTGAGTTTAAAGTTTTTTAGAAGTAAAAATCTGTCCGAGTTATAGCTGTTTTCTCAACAAATTGATAATTTTACAGAAATAGGAACAAATTCTAAATAGAGAAAATGTGAATGCTTAGTTAATGCTTTATCCCATTTCAGAGCGCAACCCGGTTAAAGACAACACCCTGCAAGGACGTTGTGTCAACGGAGCGCAGTTTCCTTGACAAGAATGCTTCGTTACGTCACGATGTCTCCATGGAGATAAATGACATGTGACAACAGGACCCTGATGGCAACAGAAAAACACGGCTTGGGAAATAGTAAGGGGAAACAATGCTCTCTGCTGTGTTAAAACGTGTCAGAAGCGTAGAGAAGAGACTAGAAAAACAAGCTAACAATATTGAAGAGCTCAGAAACAAAATCAGGGGACCTCTTACAACTGAATCTGATCAAATTTCTTCTGTCGGCGACATCAAGGAAATTTTACTGAGATACCAAGCCAAGTTGAAGGAACAGGGCTTCGAGATGAATCAAATCAAATCGAAAATAACTGCCCAGGAAGACAACGTTCAAAAGATTAAACTGGATTTAATCAAACTACGATCTGAGAAACAACGAATGCAACAAGACTCGCAACAACAACTTACGAGCAGCAGAGAGCAACCAATCCAAGATCCAACTCAACTCATTCCAACAGAAAATCCGCTGGTACTGGGACGGGGTGCTACCTACCAAGCAGAAACACCTGTGCTCACTTCGCAACCCACAGGCAATTGCTTGGAAGGTCAGCCACTCTTCCCTGAGGCGGAACAACTTTACAACCAAGCAGGTCATGCTGGGGACCACTCCAGATCAACAGAGGCCATTGTGGCTGAAAGGTGCTTACATGAGTCTGGCTCAGATTCGGCCGCATTATGGCATAACTTTACAAACAACAAACTCCGTGTGGGTACACCCATTATGTCTGGAATTGATTTGTTAATGCAAGACCAATATCTACAGGAGAAGACGCAGATATACCATCATGGACAAGTTGTTAAAAAGCCTTCTGGCGAATTGTTCAACACAGTCAATAGTAACGCAGTGAATTTGCACAGGGATTTGTCTGTTTTTAAGGTAAAACAAAAGTAATAACTCGATTAGACTCCACATGTTGCTAAAGCAGGGGTGGATCCAGGATTCTCCCCGGCGGTATCGCCAACTCTCTAGGAGTAGGGGGTGCTCCAACACTGTTATTTGCCAAAATTTCCCGAAAATCCATGCCATTAAAGAAAATTTGAAACACAATTTCGAGTGCCCAGATACCTACGTGGATCCATCACTGCAAAAAAGCACATTGCAATGTCGGTTTCAACTAAAGTAGGCCTACTTATTATTACTATTCCAGAAATCTTGTAGGCACCGCAAACCAATCACTAAGTTGTCTCTAAACGAGCCAGCAATTATATTTCAGCGGCGAGTGGCCGAACTGGAGGCCGAATGTATGCAGAAGGACGGGCTGCTTCAGGAACTAGCTAGTAAGCAAGAAGAGTACAAAGCAAGAGACAAAGAATTTCTCCACAAACTCGAATGGTGTGAGCACAAGATGAGACTCCTCAAACAAGACAAGAGACGAAGAGGAGAAACTATTGGAAAGCTCCTTCGGTATGTAACTGTCAAATGCAATGGTCATCTTTTTAAAATTTACAAATATAATTTCTGATTTAAAAATTTATCATGACCTCATTTGTAGAAGCATCGACGAGATGAAAGATGTTGGAAAACTTGACCTATCAAGGGTGCAGGAAGGCCGTGGAATTCTTGCCACAACTTTGAACACAAGAGGTCTGAGCAATGAACAAAGGATACAAGCAGCAATCAACATAATGGACACCGAAAAAGGTTTGTTATAATATTTTGCACCAGGCAAAGTCACCGGTAGTTTCACCAGATACGTCTCTAACTTGTCTGCCTGACATATAAATTTGCAATTCTGCATCGTCATGTTTCCATCTTGCAGTGCCCCGTTATCGGGAACTTTTGTCCCGCGTGAGGACGTCAGAAAGCAGCACCCACTCAGGCTCAGACGAAACAGACAGCGAAGCGAACACCCCGCGGCATGCTGGAGCACAGAAATAAACGCACTCAATGAGATTTGGCTTACCTTCCCGTTCCAGTTGAGTGGCCGAGTTATTCGCAATACTTAGTGCTTAATAAATAGTACCTGCTTGTCATTGGGCGACACATCCGACTAAAGATTGTGGAATTTAGGAGCAAAAACTTTGCTCCCATTCAAAAGTCTTCGCTTTCCATGTATTAGTTCACAGTTCGTAATTTCAGTAAAATGTTTTGACAACTTCCGCCAGTCTTTTGTACATCCCGCATGTTCTACTCGTTGCATTATTTTCTGAGTACCTCTTCAGTACCTTGCGTGTATGAAGTATGTACACCCAAACGACAGACGTCAAATGGTTTGTGTTGTTCATGATTTCGTGAAGCCATCAACTTTTATTCAAAACGTTTATTTCTTCTTAGAACCTTACAAAGTGTCTGTTCTAGTTTACAAAGAGAACTTTACATCACCCCAACGTATCCTTAAGAGGTTCCGAAATACTGGCGTAATTATGTCATAGAACGAGATCTGATAACAATATAAACATGGAGTCAACACAATTTCATTAAATATCAACTTTAGACTCGTTGCCTCAAAACGTCATGGCCATCCAAACAGCATTTAAAACTGCAACGGTTATTGTTTCTTAACATAATTTCGAAATTTAACAAGAAAGTCCTCCTGCGTGACCGCAAACGGCGTACCGACCGCGGCGTAGCATCACTGCCTGTTCGGGGGTTGGTACCCCATCTCCTGTCCCGGGGGGGAGGGGGGGCGAGGGAAGGGACCTAGGACCAGAGACCATGAGTTCCCCCCCCCCCCCCCAAAGGGGAACAAACTGAAAACATTACCTTCCCGTCGTACTATATACGCGGGCGGTAATAAGGTTTGTTTGTTTGGTTGGTAATAAGTACCAGTTAACACTCAACATATTAAATTGCTTAGCAACATCTAATGCGAAATCTTTCATCACAAACGAGTCAACATGTACAAGAAACGTGTAACGCACAAAGTTTTAAGATTTAAAGTGAGCAATACCCACATATACTACTCCTCAGGGAGATAGTCAATTAAAATATGAGAGTGAACAATCTAATTTGTAATTGAAATGGAAAATGTTTTTTTTTATACAATCCTTAATATGTACAAAGCATACGGTCTTTTTTTTGTTCATGGGTAAGGACTACACTCCCATCTATGACAAATGATAATTGACAGTCAACAGTCAGTACCGGTTTTCAGGATAAGCAGGCCCATGGCCCTCCTGGCCACCCATTTAAGCATTCTACTGACCCCGAGGTGCTATTTTTTTCCGGGCCACTTAAATTTTACTTTAGCCACCATCTTTCAAAAACTTAACGACATCCCTCGGAACAGTAGCAGGCGCTTTTGAACAATTTAAATGAATTTGCACCTGAAGATAGGGTGGTACAACAAATTTCCTTCTTATTGAGTTTAACACTGAAGGCGAAAAACAAATGTACTAACGTCTTCCCATGTCGAGAACGCTGACCTTGCGTCGTGGACGTTCCCCAAAGATGTCGGAAGTATCAGTATGAACACTGCGCGCTAAGGCTGATATACTTGCTGCCATGTTCTCTGGGTCAGGTGGAGGAACCTAAATGCAAAGGTCCAAGTTGATACCAATGTGATTCCAAAGGCAAACAAAACAAATTACAAACTCACATGCAGCAAGTTTTTTTGCAGTTATGGAGGACGTGAGAGTCCTAGTGTATTATTGCTTACCCGATCATCTTCCTCGTCATCTTCGTCAATGGAACTGTTTCGTTGGCGATAATCCGTCCACGATGGCACCGAAATCGGAACTGAAGACGAGTACAGTTGCCTTGGGTTACTGTTTGTAACGTGTGGTACAATTCCTTCATCATTCAAGCTGTTACTGTCTGTAAAGAGATCTTGTATTTCAGTAATTCTTCCAAACTTAGGATTAGATCCTGTCCATTATTAGTCAAAGCGTTTTCATCGGCTCTACAAAATTAAGAAATATAGCTTTTCTGATCTGATCTAATGTTCAGAATCTTACCATCTGTGTCATTTTCGTCATCAGAATTATAAAATGGTCGGACATCATCCATATCGTGCAATCCCTCCATGTCAAATAACTCTACAAAACACAAAAGCGAATTTTTATTTATTTGCCTATGGTGGCAATTGGTGCTTTCGCCCAGAATATGATGTACACTGATACACTAACCCTCGTCATTTCCATGTTCAGGTTTGGCTGGAAAAAACTTTCGTTTGTTCTTTACACCTGTGGTTTCTGGTATTCTCACGTTTGGCTGAAAAATAAAACCACGATGCCACATTATGAAAACTACACACATTATGATCCATTGCGAAAGCAAAAAACCTATTCATCAGCGATGTCACTTTCGCAATCGTGACCACTCAATGCGAACTTTACCTCAATAGGTTAGCAATGCCGAAAAATGAATGAGAAGGCTGGAAAGTAATCAATTTCAGGATTGCCAAGTCAAAAGATCATGGAAAGATCCCACCATAACCTTGGTGCATCATTTAATTTATAAAACTTAAAAATTTTCAATGTGTTAGAGGTTAATTCCCTGTGTAAAAACAAGTTCTCTGTCTGGAAAAATGAACACCCGAATTCCTGTTTTCCCGGTGCTGTGGCAACCCTGATAATTCCTGGCAAGTTCGAAATTACATACCTGTTTCAGGAAGCTGAAATCGGTTTTGGAAGACTTTACTACTTTGGATTCTTGGGTGGTATTAGAGTCAGATGAAATACTGGCGATTGACATTGGTGACGTTACTGAAAGATCAAGTAAGTATACATTGAAGATAGGTCGTGAAATGAACACTGCATACCGTATTCAATAAAAGTTCAGATGCAAACTACCACACTCACGACTGGACTGACTAGATTGAGTACTATACTGTAGTGGAGATGTATTGCCTGCGTCATTTAATTCCTCTTGTTGTGCCGATAAAACCAGACTGCGAGAGAATAGCAGTTTTGGTTATGTGTGAAAATGTATTCACTAAAGTCCAACTTTTCAAATTTCAATCTATTGTTTCTCTCCCCCCCAACTTCTGAACATCTGCAAAATTCCAGGATTTTCAAGAAGCTCCCAGTATGTCTTTTCATATTATTTTAGATGCCCCCATTTACTTTATTCCAGCCTTCAGATGTTCAGTTTAAACAGTTTCGACCTGAACCTGACATGAACTGTGATAAAACCCAAAAAGTGGGATACTGTCCTGGACCATTTGATTCTTTTTTGGGATACTTAATAAAATTATAAAATGCCATTTTTTCAGCACAGGAAATCCTGTCATTCTTTCCCAGAAGTGGTGGGGACGTGTTTTCTATCACATAAGTTTCTTCGAACATTATCAAAAAATAGCCCTGTGACGGGCTGAGGTGGTTTAAGTTGTATGTGTCAAAAAGATGTCAAATGTCAAATAGTCAAACATGTGGACTATGGAGGAGGTTCACAAAAAAAAGAAATTGA
>JBCAUG010026187.1:0-10469 GCA_038406175.1 Haplosyllis leylae
TCAACATTGGAATGACGTTTGCGACACAGCTCTCAGTGAACACAATGTAGCAACTTTAGAAAGGAGTTCCATTTTACAGCCACTCCATTGAGCTGTCTCGCAAGTGCTATCGTAGCGTTGACGCTGCCGGTAGCTGTAAATGGGCCCTTACGTTTACACGTAACGCCAAGGTCACCGCGTCCATTGATTTTTAACCTTTCGTCATTGGTTAGGTAGGATGGTTTCACAAGCCAAGTTCAGATATTGAGTAAATAAATCCATCCGTTACCATGGAACCCAATTTAAACTTTACAGACACGATTACTTTACGTGTAAAACAATTTTTTTGGCATTTGATTTCATTCAAAGAATTGTTCAGTTTCCTTATTATGGTTGGTTAGCATTGAACGCATTGGTAATTGTTTCATTATCATTTAAACCAACTGGTTAATCGACTTTGTTTTGCTTCTTTCTTCGGCGTCCCCTCACTGAGCCATGACTGGAAGAGCGCGTCCATTTTGCGTCTGCTGGACGGGTTCCCGTTGTTGACGGTAGCGATTACCTTGTCCGGACGCGTGAACTGGACGAATCGCTTCAGTTCTGTGTAGCTACTGTGTTCACTGTACGGTAAACCTACAATATACGTAACACATTTACATTGCGAGAAAACGACGTCATTTTCACATCTGTTCCTAGGTTGTTCAATGTGCTATTCACATTGAGTGGCGACAATGATCGAGCCTTATTCACACGTACCAACATCGAATTAATTTTAATTCGGCCCGATAAAAGTTTTAGCATTGTGCTAATGGCAATTTTTAAATTGGACCGAAATTCGGGCTTAATGGGTCAGAGACCCATTTTGCCCATCAACCATTAACACAATGGTAAAACTTCAACGGGCCGATATTCGGTGTCGGTATGTGTGAATAAGGCTTCAGAGAAAGGTTTCGTTTTTGCGCATCGAAATTTACCTAGTGTAAATGTACGTTTGTGGTCTATGCACACTGAGAGATTGCGTAATGAGCGTCGCAAGCCTGAAGTTTCAGTATATTTACTCAGAGCGAAAGTGCCCGCGAATTTTCGGGGTTTTGTACAGTTTAGATTTTTCAAAAAGCCGAATTTTTCTTCTTTGTTGGTTTGACATTTCTTGATGTTTCAGGTAGATTCCAGCAAATGCCTGGGGTGATCAAATACAGAATGGGTTCTGTGCCAAAATCTGTTTTACAGTTACGTAAGAATTTTTTGTCCAAAGCCATTTCTGGTTCTCTTACCGTAGACAGTAATGCCTCTTACCGTACACAGTGATGTTGTCTCTCCTGAGTTTTGGACGGATTTTATCCAGACTGACGGTTTTGTTGCTGTGCGTCCAGCCGGTCGGAGAAATCGCCAGGATTGCGTTGAATTTGCACTTCAGACCCTCCAGGTACTCCGACAGCTTCTGCACAGGAAATACGTACTATTGGTCATAAAATACACTGGGTAACGCTTACAAAGAGCTCCGTTAATACGAGATCTGGTTACAATGAGCAGCCTTGACAGAGTGTTGTGGCTTTTTCACTCAGTTCGACTCCGACTGTTATTAATTCCCCATAGACCTGGGACCTCCAGCTGTTACACCAGCTGATCTCAGATATTTTTAATGTTACGTGCAAACAGCACCATGGGACAGGTGAGCCCATTTTTACCGACCACGTACGCAGTACGAGGGAAGGTAATGTTTTCACAAATGTTTGTCTGTTCACAGGGATGGGGTAAGGAGGGGCTATGTCATGGTTCTTCCCGGGGGCGAGGGGGTACCCTGACCTATCCTCGGCAGGTGTAAACGAGGCTTTACCTCATATCCGAGCCAGCCCATCGGCAGCACGTGAACCTTCGCGTCGCGTTTCTCCAGCGTCATTCTCCTGTCTATTTCCGGATCCTCTAGACACTCAAGTATCGCTCGTTTCTCACGTGTCACACACACCTTGCAGTTGAGCTCCTCCGCGATTGCTGCGATCATCAGAAAATACAAAGTACTGTTAATTTGTGCACAAAAATAATTTGACCAAAAGAAGGATACGACCGTTCACAAGACCAATTTGGTTCTTCCTCAAATTTGTCTGAGGTATCATCGTTTCCTTTTAAAATCCAAAAATGTGATGTCCTGTCCCACATCTATCCGTGATATTTGTCACTATATTGGTCAGCCACCCCTTTTAACAGCCCAATTATTTAGAAAAAAATATTGGCCGCTGAAAGCACGTCTAACTGTAGTTGTTTCATTTACCCATGAAGATGCGTTCCTTGCCGATGGTGTAGGTACCCGTTACAACGAGCAGGTTCGGGTTTTCGTACACAGCGTCCCTCACCAAGTTCACAGCGAATCGGATGACGTCTTTCTGGGGCGGGAACGCGTACGCAGGATCACAGTAACTATAGCAACAAAATGAAACTAAACTGTCACCTGTTACTTACGGCCTTTCGCCTTGGCCACACTGAACTGACCAATTTTCTTTCAGATAAACTGTCCAATCTGATAATATGTAGAATGTGCCACACTGATCAGATTCAAATGTAGATAATATTTTGAAATGACACATTTTTGGTGACTTATAGAGGTAAGTATTGGATGGCAAAGGGTTTCTGCCAAACAATTGAAATACCATAAACATGGGTTTTTTACATATTATCTGATCTGAAGGAAAATGGCTTGGATACCCATTTTTATCTGACAGTTTATCTGACTCTGAACCAGTGTGACCACTTTTGCATATTACTACACAAGCCATATTTCTCGGAAGACTTCTTGGACTCGGAAAGAAAATCGGTCAGTTCAGTGTGGCCAGACAGTTAAATTGAAACATTTAATGCTATCTTCACTGTTCACTTACTCCTCTGTCAGTTCCTTTGCTTTTTTTTTCATGTAAATTAAACTGACTTCACAAAGCAGGTTCCACTCGACACTGTTGTCTTAGACAAGAATTTTTATGTGAAGTTTGGCTTAACTGATTAAATAGTTCACAAATTAGTTCATGAGCTGGAACTCTGACAATAAGTGTGTTGGAACTCACGTGGTATCTAGGTACAGCTGATGAATCTTTCGTCCAAACAGCTGCGGGTAAGACTCCATCTCTGCGCATGCTCGGAAGTCTCCTGTGTGTAGGTACGTCTGTCCATTGGGCAGCTCGAACAGGAAGAGAACGGATCCTGGACAGCTATAATGGTACCCAGACATTGAAAATTCAACCATACAATCCCTCTCTTGACAAAACGCCTCAACTTTAAGCTCTGTTTACACGTACCTTTTGCATGTGCGTCTGCGTCAAAACTTTAACATTGTGCAAATGGAAAACGCAGTGAATGGGTTTAGACCCATTCTATACCTGTGCATTTGCGTCACCATTAACTCAGTACAAAACTTGACGCAAATGTTGACGCAGACGCACACGTAAACGTTACGTGTAAACAAGCCTTTACAACCAGCCATTCGTAAAATTCAACAACAATAAACTCAATGACTTTCTACAGTACAATTCTTAGCCTACGTGAGATCAGTACAGTACGAAAGAACCCAAAGGAAGAAGACGTACTGGTTAGCTTCGAGTAACGTGACTTTCACCCCCTCTACCGTAACTGTTTGGTCCATCGGCAGCGCGTTTATGTATTGTTCTTCTACTCGTAGTTTACTTCGCACCAAGTTTGCCGTGGCCTGGAAATCAAAGGGTTAAATTTAGTTGATTAGCCTTCAAATGTGAGACTGTCCTTTAATATTTTTGAGAATGATAGTCCTTTTTTATGCAATTGATAACGCTGTTTGTAGTACACAGCGTTTTTGAACTTTTTGGTGAACCCTACCACCCATCTTGCTGCAGTAGTTGAACTTCTTGGTAGTCACTACCCACCAGCCACTTTGCTGCAGGATACAGGGTTTTGAACTTCTTAGTGAGCCTTACCCACCCACCCTCCACCCATCTTGCTTCAGTACATGGGGTATTTGAAATTTTAGGTGAGACCCACCCTCTACCCACCTTGTTGCACGAGACAGAGTGTTTGAATATCTTCGTGACCCCCCCCCCCCCCACACACAACACACAACCACATTGTTGCAGTAAGCATGGCGTTTGAAACACCCACCACCCACCTTGCTGCAGTACACAGGGTGTTTGAACTTCTTGGTGAGTCCGCCGTAGTGATCATAGTGGAAATGCGACAGAAAGTACACTGTGCAGCCCGGAACACTTCCGTATTTGAATGCGTCAACGGTAAATGGTGTCCCTGCAAATAAACAAAGGGGAAATGAATCAACATTTCCCGATAAGAATTTCCGATCTCTCAAATCAAATGATGTCATAGTTTACGCATTTGTGATATGATGTTTTGTGTGCGATAAATTGGTTGGAAGTACTGCTCAAGTACTGTAGAATACTTTCAATTTTCATACCTGGCATTTTCTTGTAGAATGGACATTGTTTATTCGCGCCTCGACCCCACCTACCGCCCGCGCCACCACCGGCGTCGCCACCCCCGCCTCGGGCGGCGCCCCCGGAATTGTACTTGTTTGTCCAATATTGAGGCGTAATACCTACAATGAACGACATGAAAAGTTATATTAAGTAGCATGTCCTATAATTTTTATTTGGACTTATTTCACAAAATGTCATTATAAAGTGCCTATGTAAAGTAGATTCAGGTAATCGTTTATGAAGTGACAACTCTCAGTTAATGATTTGGATTTTATTTCTTTGGACGAATGACACTCGTGCGCTTTTTAATCAGCCCTGTGGCAAGCTATTCCATGATGCAATAGAACAGCCCCCTTCCCTCTCCAGGAAAAATAAGTCAGCAAGGCCATGAACCACCCCTGGGTCCCCTGCACCCCCTTCCCGGACGGCTCCCAAATCATCACAACGAGAAAGTCCTCCTGCGCGATCGCAACAAGTGTATTGCCTATGGCTTAGTACCACTTGCTCTCCTGTCGGGGGGTGTACCCCCGTCCTTGCCGGGGGGAACCCCCAGTCCTGTCCGAGGGGGGAATACCCCATTCACACAGGATTTTGTCCTATCTTGTCCAGGTGGTACCACCCGTCCTGTCCTGGCTGGGATCCTAGAACAGGACTTTGGACAGGACCAGTGACAGGACTAGGGTGTACCCCCAGAAAGGACCTGGGAGAGGAGGTTGGAGTACCCCTCCCCCTGGAAAGGACATGGGAGCAGACGTGCGACCTGAGACTTTGGTACCTCCCCCCACTCCCGTGGACAGACAGATGCCTGTAAAACATTACCTTCCCGTCGTACTACGTACCGCTAGCAGTACCGCATGGACTAAAATAGAAGAAATGTAAATTCGACGACGGTGATACCTGCTTTGCTGGTTTGCTGAGATTTCAGTGGCCATGGTTTCTTTCCTGTAATAGCTTTATCGCCCACAGTACTGTTCATAGAGCTATACGTGCTTGTGGCTCCCTCTACATCACTACTCTCATCACAAGTAGTGATGGCGCCACCAGTGTCATTGTCATCAGCATCACGTGACGAGGCAGGATGCTGTTTCGTACTGGCATTGCTGTCATCTGGTGGTGAGAAAGCATTAGTCAGCGTCTCCACGGCTTGTTTGGCTTTACCCCAGAGAGGTTGGAAGAAGTCCAATACGGACGCCTGTTTACTGTCAGTGGCCGCGTTCTGTAGACGCGCGTTCTTATTGTTAGACGGTCTATTCCTGCTCAACCGTGAGGTCCGGTAGCCGCGTCTGTACGTCCTTCCGCCGGAAGTCCTCCCACCGGGACTACCTGCACCGGAAGTTGAGTGTGCGCGTGCCTGGTTAACGTACTGCCTCGTCCTCGTCTTAGATGAGCTAGCGTCGTTTTGACTGATAGATTCGGCAGCAACAATCACAACATCATAGTCCCCATCTTCTTCAACTTTATCCAGTTGTCTGTCAGTCTCAATCAGAGTTTTATTAGCGAAGTTGCCATGGCATCCACCGTCAATATTATTAGGATACTTCTTTTGTGTTTCCTTGACAATGGTGGTAGCTCCCGTGTTGCCATAAAGACTGTGTCCAAAGTAATCGAGGTCCTGAGTCTCCTCCACATGGGTATCATCGTTATTTTCTTCAGTCTCAGTCAGATCGTCCATTAGAAAAAGCTCATCTTCTCCCGCCATGCTACTCTCTGTTCCATCGCAAACTTCTGAAAAATCCTCAACACCAGGATCATCTTCTCCAGCCATGCTGCTCTCCGTTCCATCGCAAACTTCTGAAAAATCCTCCTCAACACCAGGATCATCTTCTCCGGCCATGCTGCTCTCCGTTCCATCGCAAACTTCTGAAAAATCCTCCTTACCACCAAGATCATCTTCTCCCGTCATGCTGCTCTCAACTCCATCACAAACCTCATTATCCGATCCTTGGGTATCATCCTGCAAAATTTAAAGTTGAAAAGTTAGTTGTCTGCACAATTGCAATCAGATCAACCAATCGTAGGCGTAAATAGACAATTAACTGACCTCTGTGGTAGTAGCGAGCGCATCGGCCAACATGTCCGAGATGTTCCTGTTGGGATCGGCCAGCATGTCAGAGATTCTTTCGTTCCGGTCGAAGGCAAACCTCCCTCCGACCTTAAGTTTTCTGACATCTTCATAATCATCACTGAACACATCCTGGTCACTCTCCACGTCATCGGTATCAACACGACCAGCATTTCTACCAGGGCGTTCGCGTTTTACTCGGTTCTTTTCGGGAACTTTTGATTTTGTCTCTGCTTTTAAGGAACGCTTTTCTCGAGTTTGTTTCTTCGAGGTAGCTTTTTTGTTTTTATTTTTATTGTTGTTGTCGTCATGGAGACGAGCTTGTTTTGACAAAGACTTAATGTGATCGACGTCATCAATTTGTTCTAATTTCACAGTGACATCACAGTCCAGTTGTTCTTCGTCCTTGACCGGCGTTTGAAACAGCGTCTTTTTCACTGCGTCTACTGTTAATTCACTTCCCTTACGCTTGAGCGCCACCTTGAGGCCGAGTGGATCGTTGCTATTGGTTACAGTAACTGTCTGCGTACACGTGTTACCACGGAGAACCTGCGTGGTTTCCAAGTCGAGCTTCTTTGATTGTTTGATAACATTACGATCTTCGTTGTCACAATTTTCTTTGTTGCAGTTACGCTGCTGTGAGGGCTTCAATGTTGTTGTTGTTGTTGACGTTGTTGTGTCTGTTTTGGCCCCACTGTCGAAGTTGAGTTTTCTACTGAAGCGTCTGTGTTCCATGTCGTCTGTATGATATAATTAACCGTAAATTTATTACATTTAATAAAATCTGGAAAACACCAATTACAATTGAGTTTTCAATATCTGTTGTCAGTGTGAAACAGCCACAACCCGGAAAGTTTATAAAAAGTTCTATTGGAGGTGCTATTTCTACTTGATATAAAGTCCTCCTTGAATTCCTGCTTATGGCTTATTCACAATGCATGGAAACAGGACTGGGTCAGGTACAGTGCATGGGACCGAGAGCAAAGGGTCCTAATATATTGTACAGAAATGTTCACACTGGTCTAAGACAGGGAAAGGAACCAGGATCCATTGTTTCCTATTGTCCTAGTCAAATTCTCTCCACCTGCCCCTGGTCCCATTCCCGTGCAGTGTGTCTCGGATTTACCGAAATAAATGTCATTTTATCCTTACCTGGATCTTCGCCCGTCTCCATGGTAACTCCCGCCCGAACGTTCGCGAGTAGCGTGTGACGGAACTTGCGGAAGTGTCCTGGGATCGTCGAGTCACACTTCACTCCACTGGGGCACTCTGTAAAAAAGACACGATAACAGTAGCTTGTCAAAGTTGAGGCTCATTTCAGTATCTATTTTAACGCTTGTTAACACACATTATCTGTAACCAGACATTTACCCTATGGGAAATAACACCCAATGTGAGCAGTCCCTTATGCCATGTGAACAGACCTTAAAGTTCTGTATGAACAGACCCTTACTCTGTGCCATAAGCTGTGGAAATAGACCCGTATCCTGCCATCAACATACGAACAATAAGTGTGAAGAGACCTTTGCCCTGTGTGTCACATACGTGTATTCAGTGACGTGGCATTAGATGAACTCTATCGCCAACACGCCGAACTATAACTGCGAACAGACTTTTGTGAACAGGCCCTTAACCTATTTGAATAGACCCTTGCCTGTTTGAAGAGACCTTACTCTGTGTTGACAGACTCTTCCTTGTGTAAACAGATCATTCCTCTGTGAACATCTCACCAAGTGTGAATAGATTCTTTGTCTGTGTGAACTGATGCCTGTATTAACAGATCTTACCCTGTGTAGCTATCAGAGGTAGATCCATACATTCAGTAACGTGCCATCGCGGAGATTCTATAGTCAAAACACTGAACGGCATCTGGCAGAACGGACAGCTCCCTTCATGCTTCGGCTTCTGTAGAAAATAAAATGATCGAAGTCGTAGTCTCTGGCGCTTCTATGGTATATATATATTCATATCGACCGGCCAGACTGAATTTGTTAAAGTGCTAGGCTTAAGAAAATTTGGCCCAGAGAGATTCCCAAAAATTCATCCACACTTATCCCTTTCTGAAGGCTACGTTCCTAAGCCGACATGAAAAAAAAATACTCTTAGTGGAACAGTGACTGTCCAAAGGAATAGTAAACGTAATGGACATTATCACGTGTCATAAAATTATGTGGTCGTAAAAGAGGCGTAATCGTTCAAAGGAGTAACCTGTGGCACAGTGTAAGAGTGAAATCAAGACTTCTAATTTTTACCTCGGGTATTTTAGACTGTGGAGTTTGTTGTGTACGGTTCTTCTTCTTGGTGCTGCTTTTTCTGCCAGTTCCACCTTTACCTCCTCTACTGCTCTTCTGACTGCTCGTACTCCGACTCGACCTGCCGCCTTGTGTACTTGTTGATACTGACGTTGCAGCTTTGTTGTCGTCATTGTGCAATGTTTGTTGTGTTTGTTGCGAGGGGGAAGATAGAACAGACCTCAGTGAAGCAACACTTCTCCGGGAACTTTTTGTTTGGACATCTTTTCCGTTTGCTCCATCCCCAGATTTACCCGTTGGTTTATTTCTCTTATTCTTAGAAGCTGTTTTAAATGCATTAATGCCGGTGTCTTTAGCAGAGACTTGTGTGAGACTCCTTCTAGTTCTTCGTTTAATATCAACTGTGGACTGGGCGATATTAAAGGAATTTGACAATTCATCACCGTCTGGCTTCTTTCGGACACGTTTAATAGACTTGTATTCCCATATATCATCTTCACTGTCACTAGATTCATTCGATTTACGTTTTTCTTTCATGGTTACTTCATGAAATTGCACAGTTTTTCCAATTGTTTAAAAATTATGCAACCCCCGCCTAACTTTAAATTTTGCCTCCAACTACAAATACTAATAGGCTAGTGGCGCCCGCAGTTCTTTTCGCGAATCTGTAATTCCACTGAATTTTTCTGGCCACTTATGCCTCTTTGAAATGCCCTTTCTTCGCAACATCGTTACCATTGTACTTTCAGCAGTGGTGGAGAGGAAAACAAATGAACACAACAATACTGAGATTTCACTACTTTTATTTCATGAATTAATAGCACCATAGTAAGATTTACACATCTCATGTGTTTTGATGTAGATCTATTACGCGTTGAGAATATGAATATCTTGAAAATATAAACTATTCTAATTTTGTTCCAGGATAAAAAAATAATGGCAACATTATCTTATGTAACGTTGCTCACATAACGTTGTTTAGCGTAACGTTGTCTATCTGATCGTACAGAGATTCTACTGCGTCCCTGCTAGCCTTTAATAAGCATTGATAATTGTATAAATAGTATCAAAAGCAATGATTGAACGCTGTATAATAAACTAAGATACAACATGCTTTGAATACTGTGCAACCTCTTCTGTATGGTCGTTTCATTGGCGGTCACCTCCCTATAGCGATGAGAATACAGATGGCAAGTGAGTCAATGTCAAGCCTTGTTCACACGTAACCGACACCGAAATTTGGCCCGTCATGGCAACCAATAGAGGTATATTCAATTAATTTGGACCAAAATTCGTTCTCAATGTGTCCCAGACCCATTCTGCCCATCAAAGTGCCCGACATCATTAGCACAATGTTAAATTTTAACGGGCCAAATTTCGTTTTCGATACGTGTGAACAAGCCTTTAATTGTAAATTCCTTTTGGTCGCCTTTTTACAGAAAAAAATCTTTGAAAAAGTAGTGACCTGACAAAAGAAGGTTCCACAGTATTTTGATAACAAATTTCAACAGAAATTTTACAACTAAAATGAGAAAAAATTCATAATAAAGTGGAATAAATGGAGGTATACGGCAATAAACATTCATCAGATTTGCCTATCATCTGGCATTATGATACAGCAAACTTCAAGTAAAAGTATTTAAGCAAATACAAGAAAGTCCTCTTGCGTGAACGCAAGAGGCATACCGACCGCGGCATAGCCGACCTATACCCGGGGAATCATGGCCCCAG
>JBCAUG010026198.1:0-10467 GCA_038406175.1 Haplosyllis leylae
GTACCCCCCCCCTGTGAACTGACAAACAGGACTCAAACTATTACCTTCCCCATCCTACGGATGCGGGCGGTAATAAGCTTAGAAAAATTCTCATAATTTCAAAATGCTCTCAACTCATTAGTCAAAATAAATCGATTCTAATGTTGAAGCGACTTTGCGAAAATAACACCATTTTAATAACTGTGAAGACTTTTCAAACGCAAGAACTACCTTGGTAACTATCCGGAAAAAATGTTTCCTATTCATTAAAAGCCCTAAATTGTTGTGGTTCATGGATGCGTTCCATTGCGATCTCAATCAATTAATTTTTCCCGTGTAAATTTAAACGTTATGGAATTGCTGTGATCTTCTCGTTTGCATTAATTTGCTGTTTTAACTTAGTAAAAAACATCAAGAACAATGAGCAAATGAAACCAAGTACTATACGGTAACTCAAAAAGAAACCTTCCTTTCAAATGCAAACAACTTTTTGTTGAAAGCTATCAAGATCAAATGCTAATTTTCCTTGTTGGAAGTTACTTTACCTCGACATTTTCCTGCTTCGCTGATACATTTAATTTTTTAACAATAAAAAGCGTCAAATAATTAAAGTACGCTCACGCCGAACGTTGAATTAGTTTCATGGAACAGTAGAAAGAGAAGGTCACTGAGTAAAGAAAAATAAGAATGGCGGCAGTAAAGGTTTTTCTACTAAAAAAAACTATTTCAAACGAATAATTTTCCTACCTCAAGTTTTTGTTTTTTCGGTTTCGGTCCCCTCTTGGCACCTCCGGTACTGCCTTCTCTACGGCTGAAAAATAAAATAAAAATTGTTAACACAGATGCACCCGATTGCTAGGCAAAAATTACCCAGGTAAAAAGCACTGACACGCCACTGTCAAAGTGCGGCCATGATGGTTACAATAGAAGTGTGCACTCACCTTTGCCTGAAGGCCTCAAGTAATCTGGCATCTAGGATGTTTTCCTCCGGTTCCCATGTGTTGTACCTATTGCAAATCAAAACATAAGACCATTAATTTTGAAATACGATAGTTATTTAACATCACCAATGAGTAGAAAGCGTACAATCCGGTGATATATTTTAGTGTTAACTTACTTGGGACTCCAGCCTTTCCATTTGACGAGATATTCAACTTTCCCCTGAAAAGGTTATTCAGTGTTTTAGTATAGTTGCACGTTTCTAGTGGGCTATTAAAATCGACACTACGTAGGATATATACTAACCTTTCTTATGCGTCGCTTTTGAATGCATTCAGCAGCAAATACCCTCTCTCCAACCTCGGAAAGTTCCATCGTTTATTCCACCACTTCACCACTGACTGAGCTTCACTTTGTTATTGTAAGTCACAGGGCTTCCCCACGCATGAACATCCCATAATACTAGAAAATGACGTCACATTTTGGATTCCCCGCTGGAATTTCACAGACAAGCGTGGCTTGCCGCAGGAATCTAGGTTATCATGAAACGCGCACAAAAGATGCAGGTCATTTGGCCGCCAAAAATTGCACGGCAGCAGGGGAAAAAAATTTTTAGGGTAAGCATGGCTATGCTTGGGACAGGTGGTCTGCAGTCATTCTCTTTATGAATAATTCTTTTGTATTGATGTGAAAGAAAAAAGCAACTGATGAGCATAATTCTGTAAGTATCACAGCAGTCACGACGATGTATAATTATTAAAAAGGTTGTGAATTTTTTAAGAGACAAAAACAAAAATAGTCAAACAATTATTGTTTTATAGTGTTTAGTATTCTGTAGTCGCATTTGAAAAAAAATCTTCTCCAGGGAACAAAATGATTGAAATTTTACTCCACCACAAAAATTACTCTTTCAGTTGTATTTGCCATTTTCATATTTGCCTTTGATTAATGAAACTCTAACACCATCAAATAAAAAATGCCTCATAAATATTTTACTGAAGAGGAAGAAATAACATTTAAAAACTACACATATTATTACAAATCTCACCAAAATCCCGTGCACTGCGTGCGCAAAAAGAAAAGAAAATACCCGAATTAACAATATTCTTTTCCAATTTATTTCTGTGTATTCCATACGTTTATTCTTTCAATTGCATGCTTATTTTTTTCTAATAGCAAAGAAAATCTGGCCCATTTATTAACAAAGGCCTCATGCAAAAAAAATCACATAAATATTTTGTCTCTGCTCCCAATAAAATTTTTCATTTCCAATCGAGTTTCCCCTAAATTACCAACAACACAAAGGTGACATTTTGCTCGTTACTTCTCAATCGCCCATAAGTTTGGTGAAAAATGCTGTTTAAACTCATATTATTATGTATTCAAATAATTAAAAGAACTGGTGTGTCGACAGTGCAAAAAAC
Source organism: Haplosyllis leylae (assembly GCA_038406175.1). NCBI lineage: Eukaryota > Metazoa > Annelida > Polychaeta > Phyllodocida > Syllidae > Haplosyllis > Haplosyllis leylae. The sequence continues at coordinate 2,343 of JBCAUG010026198.1, forward strand.
TAAAACCTAAACTGAAACATAAAAATGCCGGATTTGCCAACAGTGCAAATAGATTTTAAATGTTAATTTTTTTTTTCATTTTTGAGTCTTGTAGTTGATAAATAAGTGACATATTAATTCGAAGGTTAACTTGTTTTTTACTTGTTTTGGCAGCTCAAGCAAGTGTGGAGACAGGACAGCGATTTCATTAGTTTATTCTAAATTATCGAAATATTATCTCGATCATATTATACTCTTTCTTGAGCAATTATTTCATAAAAACAATCCAGAAATTTTGACAAGAGAAAATTGTGTCTGCAATCAGACAATCAATAGACTTCTTATTTGGATTGATAGCGAGGACAAAATTTACACGATTTCTGATCTCGAGAATTCCAAAAAGAGTTTGAGATATAATCATTTATTATTTTAATTTTAGGTGAAATTAATAAGCATTTATTTCATAATGATGTTTCCAGTACTTCTATACTTTCGTTGATTTTTTGGTTTTCATTGTATTTTTTGTTCCGTACTAATTATTTATTTTCGTCTCACAGAAAAATACCCTCGTTTTGCGAGAGTAAGTTTGTCAAAAACCAAAGAAACATACACAATTATTTTTTTCAATTTATTAACCATGCTTTCTTTTTACTTGATCCTCGGTGCGCTCCCAAAGGAACTGTTGAAAGAGTTAATTTTTGTCGCTTCGGTTGTGGTTGTTTCTATCTTTGGACTTCTGACAAGAATTGATCATGATTCAAGAACTATGCCGCATATATACAGAAATAGTGAGAACGTTTTAAACTTTACAATTTCAAAGAAATTATTTTGATACCTATTGGGGAGTCAATAATTGTTTTGACGATTGAGTAGCATTTCCCACCAAACTTAACAAAGGAAATAAAAGGAAAGAAGTAATTGCCAGTAATGTCAACTTTGTATTGCTGGTCATTTAGGAAAACCTCGAACACAGGACTGTGGTTGGATACAGGGGTTTCCTTTTCAGTGAGTTCCTGACTGACGCAGTAACCGATCGCATTTTATTGAAAGGTCACTGAGCTTAAATTACTACTTACCTTCTGCACATAGAATGCCTCATTTTCCTGAAGGCTTCAACGTTATTTGCATGAATAGATGGTAAAATAAAACCATCTTGTACGAAGTTGCTGTACTATTATGCTAGATACACACCTTCATCCCTTTGTGCATTGCAACACTCAAATAAGCATTGGATCCTCATTCATTGGGGACCTGATTCAAAACAAAGATGGAGAAAATCCTTGTTTAATAGTAAACAAACTAAAGAATGGGAGTGTGTGTGGAATTTCCATCGATATATTCAAATGGCGTCAAATATGTATACATTGTGTTACATATATGTTTTCAAGTCGATATTCACTTACAAACAATATTTGAAATTCGCTTGCTGCAGACCAAATTACTGTCCAACCAAATTCAGCGGCCTCAAGCAATTCTTTTGCAGTTTTGATGGGACCTTTGTTAAGCATGTTAACAAATTTAGTGCGTCCACAGTAAAAATTAACCTTTTAATAGAGATCTACCTTGACTGATTTTCATCATTTACATTTCTATGGAAGAGGAACAAAAACGCTCTGTGTGGAAGTGTCACTTCGGTTTAATAGTTTACAACAGAGCAACGGAAAGACCCACATGTCCCTGAAAAGATCCGTGGTTCACAGCAAAATTTCAACAGAAAGTTTAACACTTGGAATCTTCCCAATTTGGCCAATTACATCCATTGTCTCGGGCGTTATGCGATTTTAATGAATAGATGGGAGCTCAGCGTGGTACTAATTGGATTAACACCATTTCCCTCTTATCTGCCATCGTTGCATGCAATATAATTCCACACGTTATTGTTTGTAATGCTAACTTTGGTGATGGTGAAAAATAAAAATAATGCCTTTGGTTCGGAAATGGCGATATTTTTCTCACACCACACACCCACCCACCCCCTAACACACACACCCCCCCCCCACACACACACACACACATGCCACATCTCTCCCCCAGACACACTACAAGAATGTATATTTTTTGCCGAAAATTTATCAACTTTGTTTCCACAGAAACTGAAGGCTTCCGCTTCTTTCTACATGTGAGTACAGCAAAGATGAAAAGAAAATCTATAAATATTCATTGTCATGTGCACAATACAAAGTATGAAATATGATAACTGCTTTGTAGGATCCGAGGGTCAAACTGTAATAGGATATTGGATACTGTTGCATTAAATAACCCCAGTTGCAAATCTACATTATGGCCTTTTGTGGAGCTGCTGCATTGTAACAATTGCCTCACAGATTGCCTTATAATAACAAGCTTTGGAATACAGGACCATATAATAACTTTGGAGTAGCTAAGCCTTGGTGCAGTTGCAGGTTGGTTCACAGACTGAAAGCTAAACCCGAATGAGTGGATCAACAGTGAAATAACTTGACAAATTGCACGGAAATATTGGTGCGAGCCGAATAGATTTAAGGAGGATTGTTCTGCGCAATATACGACATATGTACGAAACTGCTGCGGCATGGTCCATTGATTGATTCAGCTTCAAGTAGTAGAAGTATAGTAGCTGCTCTTGCAGCTGCAAGTCAGCAGGCGGGGAATAATCAGTTATACCATTTCTGGATTACTCTCTGACAGGTTGACCTTAACACCAAAAAAGGAATACAGTTAAGTGTTGTGGAATTTAAGGTAGAGACAATGGCCAACACGAATCACCAGGACTTCTCCTCTGGGATAAAGGTGGTGGCAAATGGGCGTGATGGCTACATTGCACGGGAACAAGATGGTACAACAAATGTTTCCTCGGAAAATCTCGTTTATGATGAGAGCACCATGCACAAGGTAAATATTTGTTAGCTGCTTATACATTCTGGACGGCCTTTTATTTATTAACACTGTCTGCCGTTAAGGTGCCGAACAATATTGCGTAAATTCCAGCATGTTCCTGAAGTAGGAAACGAAGATAATGACAGTTCATTGGCATGACGACATTGTGATAATTGCAGTCTACAGGGCTTCAATTTAGGAGTATGCCAGTGTTTTTCCATGTAAATAATAGATGCCATATGGAGACGGTTAGAACGCAATGATCAACTTCAATTTGCCTAATATTACACGATATGAAGATCTGCTCTGGGAAGATGTGGATTCCGTGAGGAGTCTTTGATCACTTCAATGTAGTGTCCTTATTTATTGGGCAACGATGAGATCTTCCTGATATGGTTTTTTTTTTCAGCAAAGAACATGAGCTATATTTGTACTTGAGTTGCCCACGTTTTCATGCGAAGTTTGTGAGGGGGTTTTCACGATAGGAATTTAACCTTTTCCTTTGGAAGATAGCAAAATACAAATCTTAACATGTGCCCGCAGACATCTGACAAATACTCTGGTTTTTAAACCTGTAAACGGTAGTGTCATGCTAAAATAAGGTTATCAACCCCCCTGAGGGGGGTAACTATTTGATCCACCCCAAGGGGTAGAACTCAGTCTATGCCCATTTAAGATTAAGGATAATAACGATTTTATCCTATGACAAAGTTTTATGTAAGGGGTGGAATTATTTCAAAATGGCTGAGTTCTCTCCCTCTGCTATTCAATTGTAGATCTATGTATTACTGATGGGGTATAACAGATAGTTCCACCCCGATACTTTATAATGGCAAGTATAGGGACCCGCGCCATGGGCGTAGGATAATTATATTTATATCACCAAAGATAGCTGAATTTCGGTTAGTGTGTCACAGATATCGATCACTTGGCGATCGTTTCCATTCGTGTAAGAAAACTTTAACCGTTGAAGTGAAGACGAATTCGTGAGATGGTTCCAAATTTGGTCACTTCACCACCATGCTCCACTATCTGGCTATTAATTGCATTTGAGTATCTCTCCACACCATTTGCACAGTATATAGAATTGCTAGTCATTGAGATCTGGAGAGTAGAGAACACAAATGGAATGTTAACAAAATATTACGTGATTACAGTTGCACAATAGAAAAGACAACCATCGTAATGGACTTTATTGATTTTCTACATAGACATAACTGAATTTATTACCCTCATTTGTGTGGTGATCTACTTTGCTGTTACGGAGAAACAAAACAAATTACATGCATTTCAAAGAAACATGTAACAATAAATGTTTCTCTTTTCCTGCGTGTAACACTACAGTTCATGTTAAAGGCAACATTGTGCAGCTCTTTATCAAAGAAGGATTTTAGACTTTCTGTAACAAATTGCGAATCATTGGTGTCACTGTTTAATGTCAATGATATTTTCACATGAGCAGAGTGGCTATTTCCGAAATTGAATAACTTTCTGTTGTTTTTACGTAATATGAAAGAAAATTACAATGAACCATTACTCTATTGTTACATTTACATATTACAATTGGCAGGGACAATGAAAGGAAAATAATGTTGACATGCACCTATCCTATAGGTATTCCATCTGATGTTTAAGAATGACGTAAGATTATTAACGTCAATTTACTGGCAAAGTTCACAGTGAATGCAACAATATATTGCAGGAAACCAAGTGAAATGTACTACATCGATGCATATTATTTTGAACTTGGAAACTCAAACATGTCTATTTTTGTCTTGACTATTCGGAAATCAATGAATCATAGCAGTCCTTGTGGAAGAATGCTTAGAATGAATATTCCTGAATCATTTTCTAGAAATTCTAAAGAAACATGATATTTCATTACCGCCCGCGTACGTAGTACGAGGAAGGTAATGTGGTAAGAAAGACGAATTTCACGCTGGGTTTGGAATTGATCAAGATGAAACACTCGTGTTTTTCCTACTTTGGTTTTGGATCTTGCTGAATTAGATGAATTAGACTAATTCATTTAGTTGCACATGGATACTAGAATTGACTATTCATGGATAGGTGAACTCTTCATTTGCATTATCCATGGAGCAGTTCACTATTCATGGATAATGTAGCATTATACATGGATAGTGCTAAATGAATGAGCACTCTCCATGGATAGTGAAAAATGATTTTGCACTATCCATAAATGGCTAACTACATTATGTGGGGACAAATTACTATTCATAGATAACAGATTCTAGTATCCATGAAGCATTTGTCTAATTCAACTAATTAGATGAATTCACCTAATTTCAAAACCAACACAGGAAAAACACGACTGACTATCTAGCCAGCATATAATGAAATAAAATTTGAATTTTTTGTGATGGAAAATAAATTAAACTATTTTGACTCAACTGCTCAAATCTGGTTTCTTTGATGAGTAAATTCTGACTAATTTAACTAAAATTGATCCTACTGTTGCAACTCCCATTGAGATCAGATACGTCTGATTGGGGCATTTGCTGAGCCAAATTAAACAGACAGAATTACTGATTGGACATTATTCAGGATTTTCTCAGCCTGTGAAGGTTTTTCATATTGCAACTTAAAACTTTAAATGTAATGTACATATCTACATGTTTTTGTGGAAGAATTTATTATAGAAGTGCTGCATGATCAAAAAATTAAATTTTTCAAAGGTTTACATTGTACGGCCAGAATTAAAATTTACTGATAGTGTCGTTGTAGTCAGATATTACTGAAGTTCTAACAGGGTTCCCAGGGGCAATCTCTGGAGATTCACTTGCATTTTGTGCTCAGAAAGGTCACAAAAAACAACAACACGTGAACCAGACGTGGTGCTCTGGTTATTAACAACCAGAGTTAGTTGCAGAGTATTAGCTGCAACCAGTCCACGAGTGGAAAAGTAAACTGCTTCTTTGGGAGTTCTCAGAATTGTTTACTGAATGTTTTTGGCCTTAAAGCTTATAAAAATTTCAAAGACAATACCGTTGGTAATGGAATCAAATTCTGCATAATGAAAGTGAAACTTATTGAGTTTCGTCTGTAGTTTTGCAGTTTTAGCTGGTGAGGCATAACAGCACCCATCTGTGGAATCAAAATAGCGATGGACTCTATTGCCCAAACAAAAAAGATTCCATTTACAGCCCAGAGGGTTCGCAATGGGTTTCATCACAAAAATTAAACGAACTCCTTGATGCCATGAAATACTGATTCGAAATAAAATTAAATGTAAGTATTCAATTAAACACAAGACTTTATGGAAGAAACAAGAACCTTAAAGGCCTCTGACAGTTTTTGAGATCATTTAGACTCTGCATGATAAACCCTTGTGAAATTGGCTTACACCGACAGAAAAGTAGATAAAGTAAATGTAGATTTGAAGCTGACTGACATCGCCCCAAATTAACGGACTAATGGACAGTACAGTTCCGGGCGGAATCTCTGAAAATAGATGTATAATTGTACCTTTCTTGTCTTTGAATCTCCACTATCTGCAGTAGAACAAACAAGGCAACAAATTTCATTATTGCCAAATGTGGATACCGTCTGTTTGTTTTACTTTTCTTGGAAGCATCCACTACCTGACGGCTGGTACTATTTCTGGACAACACCAAAATTTTTCAATCGACCGCGGCTCAACATCTTTTCCTCAGGAGTCGCAGGAGGAAATGAAATTTGCACACCAGTGAAAAGTCAATTGTTTCTCTTCAAAATAAATTGTTTTTCTGAGATGCATGGAAGCACTGTAACTGATGATGCCATAGGAAAGACGTAAGTTTGGTCTTTTTTTCTTTCTTTCGTTCTTTGTCAGTGGCCAAAGTTCCACCGTATTATATTGGGCTCTTTGGGATCGTTTCTGTGACAAAATGATTAAGCTACAAAAGGTAAAACGCATTTATAATAGATGTGTTCAGTAATGTGCTCAATGACTAAATTAGGCACAGTGCAGTGCATGCATTTAATATTTCATGCCCATTAGTGCGTTTTCTAGAATAACCCAAAAATGTGTGCCAAATGGTTAACAACGTGCTTTGCCAATGGGACTCTTGCAACCAGTTGAATTCAAATCAATGGACTTTTGTATTGCCATTCCTTTTCGTTCATGATTAATTATGGCCTGCACATCTTGTGGAATAAGGTGCCTCGTTGAATAAATAAGTCATACATGTTTTGAAGTTAAGACCAAGGCCGAAGCGGGAAGCTAAATTTTAAAAGAATCTACAGATTTTAAAGGAATCCATAGATTTCACAGAGTGCTTTTTCGGTGACATCTTTTTCATGCTATTTGTTGGCAGTTTTTTCCATAGACTGTAATCTGACTCAAGAGACTCACTACATTTATACAATTGCTTTTTATATGAAATTTCCATGCATTGTTATTTGGCATCATTCAGTGTACAGCTTTTCGAAGCGCTACTATGTGAATTTAAATGAAATAAGAAGAATTGATATTGCCTGTAATTCGTTCTTTTGAGAACAGTCTGCAAATAGAAAAACCAGACATTAACTTTCCGGATAAATTAGTCTCCGCAACGTGTATCCAATTCTCACCACATTCTCAGTCCCTATCTCCTGTGGGGGAAGTGCAGGGGTATTTGATTTTTTTAAAACTTTTGATACTGAGTGCAAATCTGCCTAAAACCCAAATTCCCTATTGGGGGGGGATGGATGTTGTGACTACGTGAGACATCTGGTGAGATTTTAGGGTGAACTACAAAATGTTTACATTATTCTCCACTCAGTTGTTGGTGAGTACGTCACAGGAGAATGAGGCACCCAGGGATGGTGCTCAACAGGAACATTTTTTGATGCAAACTGTCCAAAGTAAAATTCTTCATCATGATAAGTCTTTATTTTCAATGGCGGCGAGGGGGCAGCAAACCTTCCAACTCAAATTTGAAGTCTCTTATCAGTCTTAGAAAGTCCAAAATTAATATAAGAGATCTATGCTTCCAACTCAAATCTGTTGTTAAAGGTATACCTGTGAGGAATTTTCATTTCTGGTGGGTTGTTGGAGTCGGGTATACAGTATAATTTCATTACCACACTGTAAACAAAAGTGTTATTAAATAAACACATTAAACATTTTTTTTTTCCAAAAACACTAATGTTTTCGGAATTAAAAACACTACTAGTGTTTATTTTTGAAACATATCCGTTTAATTTAAAATGTTATATCCATTCCTAGTTTCGTCTCTGTAAAAATTTTGCTCTTTCAAGCATATAAAATTACATACTAAATATTAATCCATAAAATGAACAATAAAAG
>JBCAUG010026209.1:0-10467 GCA_038406175.1 Haplosyllis leylae
CATTTTAATTTTTATTCGAAGTGAAAAAATGAAAAACCTGCGGCAGAATAAACAAATTGATACAGAAAACCTGTATCACTGTGAAAAACTGACGTACAAATTCGAAAGTATTTTCCAGCAGAATTAAATTTCAGTGCTATTTTCTTTGAAATACATCCTAACATTTAAATACCGTAACTTAGAGGAAATAAATTTGACTTTGCCTTTCAGCAATGTACACAAAAAGCGCACAACGTCCTGAAAACTTAACGTCAAACAAAATGTTTTTGATCCCAAGCACACAAATTGAAATATGTATATTTTGCGAAGATTGCCCAATGTTTAGACAAGAGAAAGCACTGTATTTAATGTATCAATCATCAATACAGCCAGGCCAGCAGTAGATGGTCCAATCATTGGTGTTTATACTTATTTAAGCTTCGAGTTACACTCAACCATTAGACCAAACTAAAACACACAGCTCACTTCAGAACTCTTCATTCTCAGGCTATTTACATTGGTTTAAGTGATTTGTTGCTTTTGAGAGGCTCATTTTGCCTGAAGAAGCGTTAAAGATGTAGAAATCAACAAACACTGGTTGGGATAAAAGGTGTTCTGAGGTCTGAAGAACGTGCGATATTCTACATTTAATCAGTGCACTGATATAAGACACCTCTATGCCTCAGATCATTTCTTTTCCGTTTCTGCCGACTTGAGCATTTGAAACAAATTTTTATCTTCGTTGTTAACACCATTCTCCAAATAAGAGAAAATGGTGTAAATAATTGTTGACATGAGGTCATGTTGCTTTCAAATCTATTTTTGTTCAGCATAGATTCTTGTCTTCAAAAGATCAAACTCTGCTTAACAAATGAATCCATTTATTTTTAAATATATTTGGGAAAATAAGCTTTCATTCAGTGGTTTTAATCAATATCTATTAAAATAGTTTATTCAAAATGCTTCCTCCAAGACATAGCATTTTTATTCGAATTAGTGGTTGTCATAGCCAGAATCCGGACGCACTAAGCGACCCCGGTGAATCATATCTAATTACCAAGCAACCATAATCCCGAGCATATGAAGTGACCGAAGTGGGCAACAGTCACAGTTGAGTGACCTACCCACTGAGCGCCCCCCGCCAGGGTGCACCATGCACTGTGATACTTGTTACTCATTAGTCCCGTCGGGCATGATTTTATGTATTTGCACGATGAACCTGTAACTTACAACTGAAGTACTACAATAAACAACCACTGTACAGATACCTCATCAATGTATTAGAGTTATCGATACACTGAGACAATCACACTTGCAGATATTGGTATGTCGAACGTATGCGGAACAGCTTTAATGTAACCGTATCGAGAGACGTATCAGTAGTGTTTTTGAATAAGGCTAAGGCCATCATAGAGGCATCCCAAAGTCAACTGGAAAAATTCCGACATAGGTTGGATGTCCCTTTTATATATTAGAATATAATTGTGCAATAAAATTTTTGAGCCAAATGTATTCTTTATTTATGCTTCAAAAACTATTTTCTCATTTTCTGATCTCCTCAAATTCACACAGATTTTCTGAGCTTTACTCAGGGTGCATAGCAACACATTTAAACCAAGCTGAATTTGTTTTAATTTCATTTTTTATTTGCTCTTACCGTATCTGTAATTGAACAAAAAAAACTCATTTTAAGATTTCATACATTCGAACAAATCTGAAATGTTTTAAAGTTATCATTTACTTTCTATTTGCAGATAATACACTAGAAAATAGATAATTGGAATAAAACGCAACCATGGAAGGAGGCAAATTGGCATATGTAATTTTTATGGATCTAAAGCGCTTCAGTGTAATAGTTTGCAAAATGATGTACATATTTACGTAAACACTAGTGTATTTAAGGTTTTATTCAAATATCATTAAAGCAGCGGTCTTACAAGATCTCCCGATTTCTTATACTTTGTAAAACATATACTGGCTGAAATTACTTGTTCTATTTTAAATTTAAATTACCTAACTACGTGTTTGAGTTGAATTTACATGTGCGACATGGTCTTATTTAGACATTTTATCAGTTTTGTCTATATAAGTTTGCGAATTTGTTTTCAGTTTTAATTGCTTGAAAAGCAAACAGTGGTTTGTATAAACTTACAAAACAGAATTTAGATCAGGGTAATAAAGTTGATCGATTGAACTTGGTTTTATTTCGTTTTATATCTCCTCAATCCAGGAATTATACTCAAATTCTGGCTGAGCAATTGAAATGAGTCGAGGCAACACATGTATTTCAGATGCACATTCCACTTTGGTGAATCAGTTTTATCTTTCGATAATTATATGGACCAAAATGACAACATATTTCACATCTTTGTTCGCACACAATCTATTCAAACGCTCGTGCGTGTTGTCCACGTGTGAAGATTATTGGCCCACCGAATATTATATCAGAGTTGTTCATTCGAGTTTTCCCTAAATTATCCAAAGGTGGCAACTTTGCCAACAAAGGCTCACACGGGGAAAAGCAAAATAAATTCAGAAAAAAATTGCCTCCAATGGGGATAGAACCCAGAACTCCTTGGTCTTTGCTGGAATGCCTTGCTGACTGAGCTAAGTTGACACTTAGTTGTCAGTTTGAATCTTTGAGAGCTTTGAGTGTCATGTTCTGTTGATTCTGGAAATGAAGTCAACAAAGTGCAGTGGTACATATAACAAAGTTTAGTTCAGAGATCTCCTTTCCAACACATATCTTCATAGCTCAGTCAGCCAGGCATTAAAGTAAACACCAAGTGGTCCTGGGTTCTATTCCGCTGGAGACAATTTTTTGTTGAATTTATTCTGCTCTTCCCGTGTAAGCCTTTGTTGGCAATGTTGCCAACTTTGTATAATTCAGGGAAAACTCGATTGAAGTGGCAAATGAGAAATATGATCGATTCATTGAATTGTCTAATTTGCACACCCTAAAGTAACTTGGTTTAATTGATGACAGCCGCAGGACCAACTGTATCAAAAAGGATTCAATTGAGGTTTATTAGTGGCTGTGAGTATTCCCTGCGACACTTGTTGTGTGAATGCCAGACTTCAAGAGGATTCAATACCCACAATATTGTAGAAAACTCTAGCCCAAGTTTATAAACTCATCCTTCTGGTTTGTCAAATGAAATCTGCCAACACCCAATAACAATTTAGTAGTTTTTGTACGATGTTTACACTAACCTTACACTGAAATCGTTAATATTGGTAAGTGTCAGCACAGCAGGTAATAACTGCCTGATTACTTCTTTGACTTCTATAGATTAATAAATGTTTAAATACGTACATATGATACAAAATTTTTAATCAAATTATTAGTTTCGAAAAGAAAAGTGTGCAGAAAAGATGAAAAATTCAGTGTGTTGGACAAAAATTCAAACTTTTGGTCTGCGCGAACTTGAAAATAAGTACATCCGCAGATCAGTGAAACGTACAGATAATTTCAAAATTACCAGGAAATGACTTGTGGGTAATAAAGAAGGAAACAATCCTATGATGAACTGGTTAGTTAACAAGACGTGGCAGCTGGCGACTCCTAGTTTTCCACTTAACATTACAGGGAGGAAAAGAAGCTGTGCAATGAATATTTAGTACAGAACTCTTCGTCCAAAACCGCATACCCATCATGATGGTTAGTGAACTGATATCGAATAGAAACCAGGCTTAAGCGGAGATTTCTACAAAAAAGCTATATGAAAGTGATGTGTGATCTGCAATGACATGTGCATTCCATCATTTTGGTTTTATCTTAAAATTTCAAACAGACTTTCTACATTTTTTTTTTCAGAATAAAGACATTTTCGTCCAATTAGATAAAACTATTGACACATAAATAAAGTACAATTTAAATAAGCAGAAAAGATTCACTTGATCAAAACTGAATCATCAACAAGCATGATTAGGGTACTCGGAAATTGATTAGGAGGCCCTGCTTTCGAACCAAAATTATTTTTGTTCAATTCAATCCAAAAATGTATTTCATCGACGGATTCTTACAACAAATACACATGTGAGGTTCTACGAATTCAAATTTTGTTTGATTAGCTAAATTCATCTAATTTAACTAGATCTGAATTTTGGCCATGAAGTTCAGTTGATCATATAGATCTATGAATAAGAAAAGTTTGCAATGGTAAATTAGTTATGAATCTTTACATATCTTTACATTTTCTACATGGTGAACTGAACTATGCCTGAATCAAATTAACTCAGTTATTTAACTAAAATTTCAATTGGGAAAGTCTCATTTGTTTGTTCCCTGATTAGTTTTGCGAAAATTCAACTGTTGTTGGACAAACCAGAAGTAATTAACGATATATTGGATAAATTCCTTCCATAATTAACTATTAATATTGCAATGAATATTATCCCCCAATTGTAAACATTAATCAATAAATGCGTGACAAAACTATTAACTTTTTCCAGATTTTCATCAATGAAAATCTCGAATGGCTCTTGAAAGAGGCATCTGTTGTGTAATGTGAAGAGCACTTCAGTAAGGACCATTGGGTTCAAGTGTGTTTTGATTGAAATCGTCCAACGCGTGTGAAATTTTCTTCCTGTTTTTTTTATATAGAATACTGCATATTGCTCTTTTTTTACAGTGTGAAAATGTACTTAATGCAAAATCTGCCTCGCAAATGGAAAAAAGTCAAATCTGCACATTAACAGGCATGTGCCTTGAAAAGGAGCATGCATGCAGATATTGAGTTTTAATTTTTGCCGGTGACAAGAAAACATCACTTTCACATGATAATGAATAGTTCTTGGATCCCGACTCGCAAAAAGATACCGATAATTGGTCATTTCGAAAAAAAATAATCGGGATAATTAATTGTCACAATCATAGGGATTAGATAATTAACATGACATTTGTGCACCTTTCAAGAACTAAGTCCAAACTAGATCTAAACGTCACCTTTTTGCTCAGTAACAGTATGTACAAGTAATACAGACATATTTGATTTCTATTGTGCAATCCATCCATCCATTCATTGCCGCCCGCGTACGCAGTACGACGATGTTTTCACAGGTGTGTGTCTGTCCAAGAGGGGAGGGAGGGGGTACCATGGCCTCTGGTCCCAGGTCCTTTCCTGGGGAGGGGGAAGGGGAGGGGTACCCTGGCCTCTGGTCCCAGGTCCTTTCCCAGGAGAAAGGGAGGGGATACCCCTGTCCTGGTGCTTCTCAGGAGGGGGAAGGGGGTGGGTACCCCAGTCAGGTCTGGTATGGGACACCCCCTCCCCAATTGCCACCACCCCTCTCCCTCAATAGACAGCACCAGGACAAATGTGCAACACAAAAAATGTTAATAGGAAAAAGAAGACATCATGACGCTGCTTACGTGCTGACTTGTGGCTAATTGATAAACAAATGAGCTCATTGACCACCTAATTATTTTAAAACACCCAGAATGTTTTCCCAAAATGTAAGGTACCCCTCATTAAATGAATAAGCAGAATCTAAGCAAGTCAACAATAATAGAAAATCAAGAAAAACTTGCACTATTAAGGCCAATGACTGTTTAATGGTTCAGAATGCACATTAAGCTTCATCTGCTTGGTAAGAAGATACACTGCTTATTGTTAAATATTTGCAACTGTGGAATGATTTCTGAAGAAAGGTACCATTATCATTGCATTTTTCACAAACCTACCAAAAGAAGTCATAGAATAAGGGCTTTGTTAGGTTGTATGAAAGTATGGAAGAGAAGTTGAGTTTGGGAGCCAATATGAAAGTGAAAATGTTTCATCTCATGAAAATATTATTTCATGAGAGATTAAAAGGATTTTGATTCTGTGTCAGATTACATCAATGTCAAATAGCATGACATAATAGGAGATCATACAGGAAAATGTTACTGGAGAAAATGAAGAGGAGAGGGTCCAAAATGTAGGGTCCCAGATGGCAAATTCAAGATGGCAGATTTCGTGGTCCACCATGCGGGAAAGTTTGCTAAGTTGAGGAATACTCGCATTATGCGAATCTAAGACGGACCCTCGAAGACGTCAGTTCACTAACTGATCGTCAGCTTTTCCTCAAACCATAGAGTTAGATAGTTGGCCAAGACACACACGCTGTCTAATTCTATGGCTTAAACGGATCTCGACCTTGTAAGTGGAGAACAAAGACATATAAAATCCCAGCAACCTGGATCTGCCACTTTGCTGTCGTTAGAATATTTGAATAAAGATATCGACAGTAAAGACACTTCGATACTTTCAAAATTCAACAAAAGATCCCACAGGAAGTCATATTGCCCGCGATAGATTTAATACACGTTATGTGGAAATCAGTAGAAACAATTGTTAACAACATTACATAATTTTGTTAGTGTAAATTCGATGACCATTTTGTATTTTGTGAAATAATTTTTAAGTAAAACTTTGAAACCCTAACTATTAAACTCCTTACTTCTTTCTCGTTGAGTGAGGAAATGCTCAAAAATCAAAAAGAAACACAAAAGGAAGTCAAAGATAAATGTAGATGACACAAAGAATGAGACTATTATTCCAAAGTGTCAATTCAATGTTCTGTCATATATCTTGTATCGAGAAATAATGTGCAGGTGTGGAGAAAAATCATTCCTCGTGAACTTCGAGGTATCATTTTATTCATGCAAAATTGGTTTGCACAAAGTATTTTTTTAAAAAAGAGAAAAAAATTCATGTTCGGTTAGAAAATGGGTTTGAATTCCGCGGTTTACAAATTTATACAATTAATGAATGTTTTTGCCAACCGTATACGTATTACCAGAGAACGTAATGTTTTCACAGGTGTCTGGCATTCTGTTCATGGGAGATGGGACCTCCCCCTGGCCGGGTAGGTAAGAAACCCACACCCACCCCTACCTCAGTGGGGATCAGCATGGCGAATCGCAGGTAAACTGGAAAAACGCAAAAACGAGAATTTCTTTTTCAGTACTCTCCCTGGCCAAGTAGGTAGGGGACCGACCCCCACCCCTACCTCGGGGAAGGGGGTCAGCATGGTGGATCACAGGTAAACTGGAAAAATACAAAAACGAGATTTTCTTTTTCAGCACTTTCACAAATGTTTGCTAGACGTTTTGATTCATTAATTGTCCATATGGAATTTTTTCTGATGCACCCTGTAGGTAGACCTATCAATTCTGACTATTTTCGATGGTGTCAACCACTTCTTGACTCGGTTTTACAATGGTGGTCTATGAGAAAAAGATATTTGGAAGCATGGCGTAAAATTGAGGACACTTGTCAAGAAAATGATATAGCAGAAATATACCTTTTTCCCATTGACTACCATTGTAAAACCCAGTCAGAAATGATTGACACCATTGAAAACAGTCAGAAATGGATGCTCTACCTACAGGTGTGATGTGTGGTGTGATGGCGATTCTTCTAAAGCTTTGAAAACAGTTTTGTTAATGAACTTGATTTAACTTCATTCAAGTTTTCTGCCATCAAACGGCTTTTTTAAACGTTTAGAAGAATCAGCAAAGTGTCATCAGAAAATTCCATATGGACAAACTGATGAATCAAAACGTCTAGCGTGCAGGCATATTCTAGTTCATCAGTTTACATGCAATCCGCCAAGCTGATCCCTCTTGTACCCGGGGAATCTGCCCCTGAGCTGTCCCTCTCCCCAGCCAGGTAGGTAGAGAACACATCCCCACTCCACCCATTTCCTTTCCCCAGCCATGTGAGTGAGTAACCTGCCTCGCCCTTGCCACTCCTCCCGTAGCCTCCCTCCCCGGCCAGGTAGGTAGGTGACCATTAAAAGTACGGAGAAATAGAAATTAAAACCCCCAAATCGATAAAGGAGAAAGCCTTGGAAACACGGTCATGCCAAAAGTGTGCACCTAAAATAATGGTTGTTTGATCACGCAGTCTGCAAATGTCTTGTTTTTTTTATGAAAATGTACGTTTGTAAAAAGTAGATAGAGCACTGATGATAACGTATACTTTCAGGGCAAAGGTGACAAAGTGAGGGATTTGTGAACTCGCTGACTAGGCTATGTTATGGCTGTTTTTGACAGACTGATGAGCAGCTTTAAATCTATTTTATCGTAAAACTACTTAATTGCCGTGGTTTAGTGCGTGTGTATGAAAAAGAAACAATTTGACATTCTTTGATTATTTTGTTTTATACACAAGTCTCGATGGAGGGCAAAACAAGTAAAAAATAAAGTCAAACCTTCAGCATCCAAAAATATTTCTCCAGTTGATGTATGCTTTAGACACTGTTTCGACTATTAGTGAAAAATGGGCTAATGTAACTAAAAACACAAAATATGACAGAGGCAAAAGAGCACATTGATTGATGTTAAACGGCTGCTTTACCTTTCCCTATAGATCATCTGAACATTTCATATCTTCTTACAAAAACTTTTAACTTCATCACTGGCCGTTTCACCAAGAATTTCCTAATTACCAGGTTCAAACCAAATAAAACGAGCAATTCCAAACAAATGTAATGAAGTGACAAAAGCTGATGACATAAAACTAAGTTATTATAGTTATATATATCTTGGATAATTTTCCAATTTCATCTGAATATACAAGCTTCCATCCACAATAGACTCCAGCTCCAGCTCCAGCTTAGCGATACAAGAAATAAAGTATAATACTCAAAAGTTTGGTGTCAGCTAAGGTCTGGGGTCCAACTTAGGGTATGAAAGCTCTGTAATTATCAATTGTCATCAGCATTTTCCGACTTTTCCTGATACCTCTTCATTACAAATTCAAACTTACGTTTATGTAAATATATGTAAATGTATATATATTTCCTTCCATTTAGTTCTGTACACAAAAAATTTTTTGTCAGTTTACAAATTCAATTCTCTAGACTGTTTCTTCAAAAGAAAAATCCTGGATCTAAAGTTTGTTTTTGGTGTCTTTGTCTTGTATGAACTAGCCGAAGCAGTTTGTACTACAAAATATGACTTTTCCCAATTGTTTGAGCACCTATTTGTTGAAATTCTGAAACATATCACATCAGATATGCAATCGTATCTCACTTCTTTACATATACACAAGATTATATTATGTCCCGAGTAGACATAACGCAAAAGCACACACATAAGCAGAATAAATAATGGATGCAGATATGGAAAATTCTGAGAATTGTGAGGCAAAAATGAAGCTGGGGAAAGCAAGACAAAATTTTCAAAGAAAAATGGAAAATCTGGGCTCCAAAATTCATTTCTGTGCTCTAAATTGTTTTGGGGGACCTCCTGGATCTACTAAAGATTAGCTTGTTTCTAAGGGCCCGTTCCCACTTGGTGACAACGACGTCATTTTCTTGTCGTCAAGTGTGAATGGTCTCATTGGTAACCATGCAACTTATTTCTTTTTGTCGTCAGAAATGGGTGCAGCACCCATTCTTGACGACAAAAATATGCATCGGCGTCGTCAAGTGGAAACGGACCCTAACTCTAAAATCAAGTTATATATTGAAACGTGTCACCCAGAAAAGATTTTTGCAAGTTTATTGTTTGACTCCGCATCTTGTACATCATTTTCTTATGGGAGAAATATTGTTGCTGCAAACATCTGCAACTATTATGATACAGTTGTCCACTAGGTGAGAAAACAGCCTGGCTAAAGAGATGTACAATGGTTGTCGAAGCCAGTACTGATTATTTCCAAAAGTTTAAAACCTCCCATATTTCACGGGTTTTATTTTCAAATCATGATTCTACCGTTGTAGTGGTGTTTGATATCAATTGTTGCTGCCGTGGTGCTTGTTGTATGAATGCCAGGCTTCAAGAGGATGTAATACTCACAATATTGTAGAAAACTCTAGCCCAAGTTTATAAACTCATTCCCTTGGTTTGCCAAATGAAGTCTGCCAACACCCAATAACAATTTCTTGTTTTTATAAATTGTGTTTACACTAGACTCGTACCGAATTGTTTGATACTTGTAAATATTTGGTAAAGCAATTACTTCTGTTGAAACAAAAGACGTCTGCGATTTGTCTTCAGCTTGTTAAAGTTGTTTCAGATCAAGCCAGAAATGGTAGTACAGCTGAAATGTTCTTGTTGTCTTAACCATTGCTTGTTTTGTGTGTAACGAATAATATCCAGTATTACAGTTTTAAATTATTTCTAAAGCGGAAGACAATTGTCATGGTCAAATCCAATGGATGGGTGAGAATGGACGAAGCATCCTGACTACGTTTGGAATTACAAAACGATTCACAGCGCACTAGGTTTGATCAATTGCTGAACACTTTCATGGTTTTGAGTTCCAATTTAGCTGTATCAGGATAAATTTTGCCAAATTTTATAACAGCATTGAAATCACAAATTCCAGAGTGCTAATTGTCTTAGCACTGCCTGGGACTGACTACTTGGCTGACTTCCTTGTTTGTTCAAGGCCATCTATAGATTGACAACGTGACTGAAACAGCCACATATAACTCAAGGTAGCTGATTACCGCCCGCGTACGTAGTATGACGGGAAGGTACTGTTTTCACAG